>SJYW01043573.1:188578-215323 GCA_006410735.1 Raphicerus campestris | reverse complement strand
CTCTTCGCATGAGGTGGCCAAAGTACTGGAGTTTCAGCTTCAGCATCATTCCTTCCAAAGGAATCCCAGGGTTGATGTCCTTCAGAATGTACTGGTTGGATCTCCTTGCAGTCCAAGGGACTCTCAAGAGTCTTCTCCAACACCACAGTTCAAAAGCATCAATTCTTCGGCGCTCAGCCTTCTTCACAGTCCAACTCTCACATCCACACATGACCACAAGAAAAACCATAGCCTTGACTAGATGGACCTTAGTCGGCAAAGTAATGTCTCTGCTTTTGAATATGCTATCTAGGTTGGCCATAACTTTTCTTCTAAGGAGTAAGCGTCCTTTAATTTCATGGCTGCAGTCACCATGTGCAGTGATTTTGGAGCCCCCCAAAATAAAGTCTGACACTGTTTCCACTGTTTCCCCATCTATTTTCCATGAAGTGATGGGACCGGATGCCATGATCTTCGTTTTCTGAATGTTGAGCTTTAAGCCAACTTTTTCACTCTCCTCTTTCACCTTCATCAAGAGGCCCTTTAGCTCCTCTTCACTTTCTGCCATAAAGGTGGTGTCATCTGCATATCTGAGGTAATTGATATTTCTCCCGGCTATACTCCAATATAAAATGAAAGTTCAAAAAAATATTTTCTGAAGCTTCTGTTGTGATTTCCAGCAAAAGGGACTGTGGAGATGATGTTTTACCTGATGTCCGTTTTACTTAGGGACTCAGTTGACAGTCAGGAGTAGTTTCTCAGGTTAGATTTTCAAAACGCCAAGTAACTTGGATATTATTACTGCTCACAGAAACATTTGCATCTCTCACCTTCTTTTTCAAACTTTGTTTTTACTAAAGCATTAGTAAGAGAACATATTATTTTCCTTTTTATATAGCCTATATTTCCCAGTAAGAATGCATTGTCTGAAAAGTCACAGTAAATATAAAGCTTTTTTTAAAGTGTTATTTTTGATGATGAGAAGAGTTCAAACAAAGAGTTTAACAGATATACCTGATGGGGACTTTTTTCTTCTTATTACATATGCATAGAACTTACCATACTGCTCTTTAACAATCAAAATCCATTGTGGTTTGCAGATGCAGTCCTCTAGTTTAGAACATCTCCTAAAAAGTCCCATTCTGGACTGTGTACTCCAGGTGAACTGAATTACCTTCTATTCACTGTTCACAATTGCACTTTTTCCCCCTTGTTTATATGATATTCTCTCCATCTAGATTTCTTTGAAAATCTAAATCTCATCCATCATTTTGAAGTGAAGTGAAGTGAAGTTGCTCAGTCATGTCCGACTCTGCGACCTCATGGACTGTAGCCTACCAGGCTCCTCTGTCCATCCATCATTTCAGGTTGATATAAATTGCCATCTCCTCCAAGTAGGCCTCCCTGAATACCACAACTGAAAGAATTGTCTCTTCCATTTAACTTTATTTCTGTATCACAAGAGATGACCTCATGCTGGAACACAGTTGTAACTGTGAGAAATCTTGAGTTGCTCTGATACACTATTAGAATGCATGATTTATACAGTAGATAATCCACAAGTATATGTTTTCCCTATGAAAATCTCTATCATTTTAGATTTATATTTATGTACCTTTTTGACAACCAAAAGAGTTTTGGATTAAGTATTTGTAAATGCTAAGTGAGTCGGACACGACTGAGCGACTTCACATTCATTTTTCACTTTCATGCATTGGAGAAGGAAATGGCAACCCACTCCAGTGTTCTTGCCTGGAGAATCCCAGGGACAGGGGATCTTGGTGGGCTGTCGTCTATGGGGTCACACAGAGTCGGACACAACTGAAGTGAGTTAGCAGCAGCAGCAGCATATATTAAGCATATATTCAGTTCACTTCAGTTGAGTCGCTCAGTCGTGTCCAACTCTTTGCAACCCCGTGAATTGTAGCATGCCAGCCCTCTCTGTCCATCACCAACTCCCAGAGTTCACCCATACCCATGTCCATTGAGTCGGTGATGCCATCCAGCCATCTTATCCTCGGTCGTCCCCTTCTCCTCCTACCCCCAACCCCTCCCAGCATCAGAGTATTTTCCAATGAGTCAACTTTTTGCATGAGGTGGCCAAAGTACTGGAGTTTCAGCTTTAGCATCATTCCTTCCAAAGAACACCTAGGGCTTACCTTCTTTAGAATGGACTGGTTGGATCTCCTTGCAGTCCAAGGGACTCTCAAGAGTCTTCTCCAACACCACAGTTCAAAAACATCAATTCTTCTGTGCTCAGCTTTCTTCACAGTCCAACTCTCACATCCACACATGACCACAGGAAAAACCATAGCCTTGACTAGACGGACCTTTGTTGGCAAAGCAATGTCTCTGATTTTGAATATGCTATTTAGGTTGGTCATATGTTTTTTTCCAAGGAGTAAGTGTCTTTTAATTTCATGGCTGCAATCACCATCTGTAGTGATTTTGGAGCTCAAAAAAGTAAAGTCTGACACTGTTTCCACTGTTTCCCCGTCTATTTCTCATGAAGTGATAGGACCAGATGCCATGATCTTAGTTTTCTGAATGTTGAGTTTTTAGTGAACTTTTTCACTCTCCTCTTGCTGTTTTCCTAGACAATAATAAAATTTTAAATAATAAATTACCCCAAAGTGAGAATCTTTAGAAACCCAATTCCTGGAGTTAAGCTTCAAAGAGTAGGCATATGTTTAAAATGCACATAAACTACACATAATTGATTTCAGTGTTGTTTTAGTTATTTTTGACTGATCCTGCCTTCTAAGTTCCAAATTAGAACAACCTCTTAAAGTATTTTTTAAGGTGAAGAACCTGAACCAGATTGAGCTGACATGAACAGGCAACATTTTAGAGCTGTTTCTCCCTCACTGCGCCCCCTCTCCCACTTCCCCCTTCCCTGGCTTTCTTTAGAGACTAGTGACTTAGAGGGGACTCCATCAGTCAGAATACACTATTATACTAGCATGCATTTCTGAAAAGGAAGAAAGGAAGGAGAGAGAGAAGAAAATAATTTCTTTTGAATATTCTATAGGACATATCTAACCAGATTCTGGTAACCTATTATCCCAGCTTTTGGCCGCTTGGATGAAAGAATCTTAATACCCACAATCCTACTGCTACTCAAGATAGTCATGTGCACACATTGCATTATGAATCTATTTCCATTTCATTAAAAACAATTTCTAACAAGTTTAAGACTTCCAATTCACTGCCAACTTTTGTATCATTATAGTCTCAGTAGGTACTATTGGAGAAAAGAATCATTTACATTTCCTTGAACAAAAAATCTTGTTCTGATCTTCCACTATTTAATAGGCTGTCATTTGCTATTGGCATTTAAGTAATGTCACAATAGGTGGTGCCATAGCTCTATACTGATTGGCATTATAGGAAAATATAGAAGTGTTATTTGACCTGTGAAAACAAAAGGGGAGAAATATATATACAAAACTCTTCTGAGTCCTACTTTTAAGAAATTCACAAATAACTGAATATTTTTTCGAAGGGACTGCCTCATGTCATCCTCTGTTAGTGAAATACCTTGACTGCCTTCTTCACTCTGCTGGCAGTCAGAACAGCAATATGCTGGGGCCTGAATGGCAAACAGTGTTATTTGTAACACTGACGTCGGCCTGCATGGTGATTATTTGTATGAAATTACTGGTTGAGTTAGAATCACTGCCTTTTTAAACTTTTCCCCAACTTTGGTCATTTCTACAGTTGATTTTCACCAAAATAGTTGACAACTGCCTATGATTCATCTAGCCAGATGCTGTTTGCTCTGATAAATTCATTTTAAGCATTTGGCAAGACTACAAAGATTAGTGGCAACTTAACAGAAACATTTTTACAAACGATGTTTGAAAAGTCAGATATTTTCCAGGTATATGATGACTGTACAAGTTAACTGACAGCTTATCTTCTTTGGTATTTATTTGTGACTCATTCATCTACTTTATAGACCAGTTGGTGGCATTGTCTTTCACAGATGTTTTCAGAAGATGTCACCAAATGGAGTGCTTACAAGTTTCTGTATATTGTTATGTGACTTTATTAATTTTTTGTGTCCCAATACTGAGGGAGTGATAGGGTACAATTGTGAAGATCTGGGTTAGAAAGTGACCCTAAACAAGAGAGGTTTTTTCTCTAGCTCTTTCTACCATTCAACATCAACAAAGAAGGTCTTTTCTTGCTCAGAACTCATGGTTCTTAAGAATGGCGGTCAAGTGCCTTAGTTTTAGGCAACACGCACCCTTGATAACTTCTTTATTGATTTTTTTAAAAAACTATTCCTTTTCTCAGAGTTATCTCTCATTCTTTCTCCTCCTTTACTTTTAGTCTTTCTCTTCCACCCTCCTTTATCTTGCATATATTATACTCTAGAATGTCTTTGTCATGATTATTACATTAAATTTGGTTGGTTGAATACAAGTGAATTTAGATTCTGTTGCTGTTGTTGTCTGACTGTGACCCCATGGACTGCAGCATGCCAGGCTTCTCTGTCCATCAAAAACTCCAGAAGCTTGCTCAAACTCATGTCCGTCCAGTCGGTGATGCCATCCAACCATCTCATCCTCTGTCGTCCCCTTCTCCTCCCACTTACAATCTTTCCCAGCATCAGGGTCTTTTCCAATGAGTCAGTTCTTTGCATCAGGTGGCCAAAGTACTGGAGCTTCAACATCAGACCTTCCAATGAGTAATCAGGGCTGATTTTCTTAGGAAATAAACTGGTTTGATCTCCTTACAGTCCAGGGAACTCTCAAGAATCTTCTCCAATACCACAGTTCAAAAGCATCAATTCTTCAGTGATCAGCCTTGTTTATGGTCCAGGTCTCACATCCATACATGACTACCAGAAAACCATAGTTTTGACTTTTTTTGGACCTTTGTCAGCAAAGTGATATCTCAGCTTTTTAAAACATTGTCTATGGCATTGAAACATGCAGTCTATGTTCGATACAGGATACAGGATGCTTGGGACTGGTGCACGAGGATGATCCAGAGAGATGATATGGGGTGGGAGGTGGGAGAGGGGTTCAGGATTGGGAACTCATGTACACCCATGGCTGATTCATGTCAATGTATGGCAAAACCAATACAATATTGTAAAACAAAATAAAGTAAAAATAAAAAAATAAAAAATTGTCTAGGTTTGACATAGCTATTCTTCCAAGGAACAAGCATTTACTAATTTTGTGGCTGCAGGCCCTGTCCGTATTGATTTTAGAACCCAAGAAAATGAAATCTGACAGGTTCCACATTTTCCCCATCTGTTTGCCATGAAGTGATAGGACCAGATTCATGATCTAGAATTTACATTCTGGATTCCATCAGTTCCTTGATGTTAAGAGCAGTGCCAAATCTAGCTACCTTTATAGGCTTTGAGAAGTTTGCAAAGCTGGGTGTGATACTGTCTTTTGAAATACTGTGCCTTATGCTGTTAGTTCTGGAGCAGGCTTGAGATGTTCTGTACAATCTTATTTTACAAATGAGAAACCTGAGGCCTTAGAGTTTCAACATCTTGTCAGTATCACCTAGCGATTAAGTGGCTTGGGTAGGATTAGAACCTAGGCCTCATGGCATTCCAGTGTTCTGTTCACTTGGTAATATTCTCTCCCAACTGGCTTGACTTTGTATGTTTGAATATCTTTAACTTTGCTGGCTTCAGGTTCCTCACCAAACTTACTGATTTGCTTGACTTCGGAATTCATGCTCAGAATAGAACACTGATATGAAAGTCTCGGTTTTGCCCCATTTCTGTTTCCTGTTTTCCTTCTTTTATCCTTCTACTCTATAAAATCTTCCTTTCTCCTTCATTACTGCATTACAGAAACTACAAAACTATACAAGCAACTCCTGTAGCTCAATTCCAGAAAAATAAGCCACCCAATCAAAAAATATGCCAAAGAACTAAACAGACATTTCTCCAAAGAAGGCTAACAAACACATGAAAAGATGCTCAACATCACTCATTATCAGAGAAATGCAAACCAAAACCACAATGAGGTACCATCTCACGCTGGTCAGAATGGCTGCTATCAAAAAGTCTGTTGCTGCTGCCACTGCTAAGTCAGTTCAGTTGTGCCTGGCTCTGTGCAGCCCCATAGATGGCAGCCCACCAGGCTCTCCCGTCCCTGGGATTCTCCAGGCAAGAATTCTGGAGCGGGTTGCCATTTCCTTCTCCAATGCATGAAAGTGAAAAGGGAAAGTGAAGTTGCTCAGTAGTATCTGACTCTTAGCGACCTCAAGGACTGCAGCCTACCAGGCTTCTCCATCCATGGGATTTTCCAGGCACGAGTACTGGAGTGGGGTGCCATTGCCTTCTTTGATCCAATAGTCTACAAACAATAAATGCTGAAGAGTGGAGAAAAGGGAATCCTCTTACACTGTTGGTGGGAGTGCAAACTAATACAGCCACTATGGAGAACAGTGAGGAGATTCCTTAAAAACCTGGAAATAGAACTCCCATATCACCCAGCAATCCCACTGCTGGGCATACACACCGTGGAAACCAGAATTGAAGGAGACACAGGTACCCCAATGTTCATTGCAACACTGTTTACAATAGCCAGGATATGGAGCCAACCTAGATGTCCATTGGCAGACAAATGGATAAGAAAGCTATGGCACATATCCACAATGGAATATTACTCAGCTATTAAAAAATGCATTTGAATCAGTTCTAATGATGTGGATGAAACTGGAGCCTATTATACAGAGTGAAGTAAGTCAGAAAGAAAAATACCAATACAGTATACTAATGCATACATATGGATTTCTAGAGAGATGGTAACAGTAACCTTGCATGCAAGACAACAAAAGAGATACAGATATAAAGAACAGACTTTTGGACTCTGTGGGAGAGGGAGAGGGTAGGATGATTTGAGAGAATGGCATTGAAAGATGTGTATAAGAGACAGTCCTTGCAGTCCAAGGGACTCTCACGAGTCTTNTGCAAGACAACAAAAGAGATACAGATATAAAGAACAGACTTTTGGACTCTGTGGGAGAGGGAGAGGGTAGGATGATTTGAGAGAATAGCATTGAAACATATACAATATCATATATGAAATGGATAGTCCAGGTTCGATGCATGAGACAGGGTGCTCAGGGCTGGTGCACTGGGATGACCCAGAGAGATGGGATGGGGAGGGAGTTTGGAGGGAGGGTCAGGATGGGGAACACATGTATACCCATGGCTGATTCATGTCAGTGTATGGCAAAAACCATTGCAATACTGTAAACTCATTACCCTCCAATTAAAATAAATTAAATTAATAAAGGCAGAAACACTACTTTGCAAAAAAAAAAAAAACCTGTCAATAATTTCCTTTGGAATCTCCTGTTGGTTTCTTTTCTCTGCATCACTTTTATTAAACCTCTGAAAAGTCTACTTAAAAGAAAAAAAACAAACTTATACACACATCAGCCTGATAATTGGCTGTTCTTCCTAGTCTACTGAAAAAGCACTAGATTGAGAATAAGAAAACCTTGATGCTTTTGCTCACCTTGATCAATGACATAAACATTCTGTGTTCTAGCTTTCTACCCATAAAGTGGTTTTTCTCTGTGCTGCGGAGTTATCAAGCAAATTTAATTTAAAGGTTGGATATGTTTAGGGCTTTCTCTGAGAATGGTGCACAGAGAATATATGATGGTATTATTATATTTTAATATATAGGAAAGAAATGTGATTATTTTGGTATTGGTGGTTATTATTATTAATTTTTAAAGACTAATATATCCATAGCTTTTCAGGAAAATAATTTAACAACCCTTTGACAGGATAATATTTCTCTGTACGTATTTTACTGCTCTGTGCTTTCAATTAGCCCAATCTCTACCAAACACCTAGTGACATGGTATTGGTGGTAGAGGTGGGGTTTGCCTGTGTCTGTGTGTCAAATGTGTGTTGATTGAATGCGAGACTTATTTTGTGGTGATCCAAGGCTTTGAGTTTGTCCTTTTAGCAAAAGCCCCCCTTGCCCTGTCCTCATCTCAGTCCTAGTTTTAATTCATGTGACAATGGTAGTCTTTTACAAGGTAAAAGGATTTGTAAGTAAGCAGCTAATTGGCTCACTAAAAAAGACCCTGATGCTGGGAAAGGTTGAAGGCAGGAGGAGAAGGGGACGACAGAGGATGAGATGGTTGGATGGCATCACTGACTCAATGGACATGAGTTTGAGTAAGCTTGAGTAATCTCCCAGAATTGGTGATGGACAGGGAAGCCTGGTGTGCTGCAGTCCATGGGGTCGCAAAGAGTCAGACACGACCGAGCGACTGAACTGAACTAGCTGGTCATTTTACGTAATGCACAGATTGCTACCAATGAGGTACTATACATTTTGCTTTTATAAAAAGATCATGGTATGTTAGTAAGTAGTAATCTGTAGAACTGTGAAAATTTTATTCTCTTTTAAGGCCATGAGTCATCCATTAACCTCTTACTTTGCCTGTCACTATTTGCTGTCATTTCTCAGTACCCTTAACAGTAAGAATGGACCCTAAAATGTGATACAGAATACTCTGGGAGTTTAGAGAAGGTAGAAGCAACCTCTGGCTAGGTGCCAGGGAAGGCTTCACAGAAGTGGTGGAATTCCTTATTGGGATTCCTGTAGGATGAGAGCTTGGTATAGCCTGTGGGAGGTAGACAATTTATAGGGAAGAGAAGAGCCTGGAATTCAAGGTAGAAAGAATAAATTATGGGGATTTCCCTAGTGGTACGATACTTAAGACTCTACACTTCCAATGGAGGGTCACAGCTTTGATCCCCCGTCAGAGAACAATATATGTCTTCCCTGATAGCTCAGTTGGGAAATAATCTGCCAGAAATGCAGGAGACCCCAGGTTGATTCCTGGGTCAGGAAGATCTGCTGGAGAAGGGATAGGCTACCCACTGCAGTATTCTTCGTCTTCCCTTGCAGCACAGTTAAGAATCTGCCTGCAATGTGGAAGACCTGGGTTCGATCCCTGGGTTTGGAAGATCCCCTGGAGAGGGGAATGGCTGCCTACTCCAGTATTCTGGCCTGGGGAATTCCATGGACAGTCCATGGGGTTGCAAAGAGTCGGACACCACAGAGTGACTTTCACTTTCACTTTCTTTCTTTCAGAGAACTAAGATCCCATATGCAAGGCAGCTTTAGCCAAAATTTTGTAAGGACCAAAAAGAAAGAAAATTATACCAAGATAAAAGGTGAAGGAAGTATAGAGTAAATCTGAGAAATAGTGAGAACTGGAGAAGTGTAAGGTATGTTTATTGTATTGAGAGAAGTTCTGCTGAAGAGGAAGTTTGAAACCCTATCAATAACAGCCTTGAATGCCATTTTTAAGGAATTTAGATTTTATTCATAAGGCAGTATGGGAACCCTTGAAGAATTTTAAGTAGCAGAGGAATGTTAACAGAGGTGGTTTTGAGAAGATTGATCTGACAGATATGAATAAAATGGAGGAGGAGGGAAAGCTGAAGAAGGATGAACTAAGAATTTTGCAATAGCGCGAGCAGGAAGAACTCAGAGCGGGAATTCACGCTGCCTGCATTTGCCAGAATAACTCAATGGTTCTTGATTTTTTTTATGTGAACAGGAAAAATGCAAAGGCAATTGTGACCCTGAATAATTTGCTGAATAAGGATGCCAATTTTTTTGTAAGTGAAAAAGTTATAAATTCAAAGGAAAGATTCTATTTGGGGAGAAATGGTTTCTGAACTTCTCTGAGTTGAAGTATAGATTGAGTATATAGCTGGAGTTGCCTAATAAGGAGATATACATATGGTATATGTGTTGCAGTGAATTTAAGGTTCTTTCTTCATTGTGAAAAAACGTGCAGAGGTTGAGAAAGTGAAGTGAAAGTTTATTTAAGCAAGGATACACTCTCAGTGAGCAGGAAGAAATTAAGCACTAGTGCTCAAGTGAAATGGAACACAGGGCATTCGAATCCAATACATTTGCCGAGGATGGCTACATCGGGAGCACACCAGTAGATTTACTGTGCCTCTGAAAGTTTCCTGCAAAAGACTAACAATGTACCATGCCTCTCCAACACTGCATTCATTTTCCCAAATGCAGCCTTTATATTCTCAAAGTCAAGCTGACAGACAAACATCACCCGAATGTTGGGCTTGATTCTTAAAGGATCTTACCACATGTGAACTTATATCGTCCTTTTTATTAAGCTCCCTGATGGCTCAGTAGGTAAATAAACCGCCCACAATGCAGGAGACCCAGGTTCAATTCCTGGGTGGGGAAGGTCATCTGGAGAAGGGAAGACTATCGACTACCCACTCCAGTATTCTTGCCTGGAGAATCCCATGGACAGAGTTGCCTGATGGGCTACAGTAGTCCATGGGGTTGCAGAGACTTGGACAAGACTGAATGGCTAACACTTTCACTTTCAACCTTTCAGTGGGTTCTCAGGTGGCACAGTGGTAAAGAATGCCCCTACCAGTTGAGGAGACACAAGAGATGTGGGTTTGGCCCCCAGTTTGAGAAGATCTTCTGGAGTAGGAAATGGCAACCTGCTCTGGTATTCTTGCCTGGAAAGTCCCATGAACAGAGGAGCCTGGCAGGCTATAGTCTGTGGGGTCACAGAAGAGAGAGTGATGCCTGACTGATCACAGCGCATGTGCATGCTCACACGCACACACACACACACAGAGGCGCTTTCAGAGAGCTGGCAGGCTGGTGAGGGACTGCTGCTCTGGGTCTGTTTTGCAAGCAGGTTATGAGGAGCATAGAAACGAAGGGGTAGAGGAGGACTTTGGGGGTCCTAGTCAAGCTTTTCACCCCAGCTCCATTTTCCCGAGGGGAGGAGGGATTTTTCCCCTCATTTTGCTTAGATCGGAAGTGTCATGGCATTGGTGTATGATGAGCACTTCTTTTCTGTGAGGCTCTTTTTATCATAATGAAAGCGCCGTGAGCAAAAGGTTACATTAGGAAGCAGGAGATTCCCACTTTTCCCCAGTTTTATTTGCCTGCTCTGGGAAACTGATCATCCAAAACATGTAGTTTCCAGTCAGTCTGAAGGTCCCTTCTTTCTCCTGAATGCCTATGGACCCCCAGTGTGTACAAGATAAGGATTTCTTGCCACTTGGCCCTTGGCCCCATTTCTCTGCTCACACCTAACTAACTGCCTGCTGTAACATTTGCTAGGGTATTTTATATATATATATTTTTTCAGGTATCCCTACAAAATAAATCATTATAATTATGAAATTTAAAAAGGTCCCTAGGGAAGAGAAAGAAGAAGGCTCAGCACAGAACTTTGGTGGCTATCTCATTTGAATACGGAAATGAGAGTGGCCAGAAGTGTTGCTAGCGGTAAAGAACTTGCCTGTCAATGCAGGAGACGTAAGAGACACAGGTGCAATCCCTGTGTTGGGAAGATCCCCTGGAGGAGGGCATGGCACATCACTTCAGCATTCTCACCTGGAGAATCTCATAGACAGCGGAGCCATGCTGCAGTCCATAGGGCACGCTATGGTCCATAGGGTCGCAAAGAGTCAGACACGACTGAAGCCACTTAATACACACACACACAGAAGGAAAAGTTAGAGCACCTGGGTAGGGGAATCATGTGAAAGCAGTGTTTAGGAAGTCTTTGTTGGAGAAAATTTCAGAAAGCAGGAATTAATAGACAATCTAAAATTATAAAGAGAAAATCGATGGGCTGAGAATGAAAAAGTTGTTGAATTTGTTGACCTTGGTCAGATTTCAGATGCTGCCAGGACAATTTCAGGACAGTGGAAAGGACAGAGATCAGATGAAGGAGTTAAGAAGGTCCTGGGTGGTAATTGAGTGAAGTCAAATTTGTGTAGACTGCAGTCTTTTCAAAAGGTGAACGTTGCTTATTTTTGCTCTCATAGCATTAAACTGGGTCTCTTACACATTTTCATGTTACATACAAGAAGCATTTTTATCATTTTGCAGCAGATTTTTAAAGCTACAATTTCAGATTTTGAACTGATCAGCATGAGACAGATTCTCTTTAGCACCATTTTAGTTCTGGACAAAATTCAAGCTGGATATTACTGATTACTCTGAAATGCAAATAGTGCTATTTTGTTTTACAGCTATCATTTAAAAAGTCATGTACTCATTAACACAAATATGTGCTGCATGAACTACAAAAAAAGGAGAAAGAAAATGGACAGTATTTGTATTTTGTGGGTTCTTTGATAATGAAACTGAATGTTCTAATCTTCAAACACTAATGAGCAGCAAAATGTAATTTGATGATGCCAATTCACTTCTGACTAGCTTCTTTTGATGTGTAACGCTGTAACCCCATACCAGGTGAAACTGCCCATTTTGATTTTTATTTGACCAATATTTCTAATTATGGCCAAATAATCAGATGATTATTGTGAAAAAATATTACATTGGGACAAACGTTACTTTTATGGAATGCAATTATAATTTCTTGATTGAGTTATTTGCCACCAGGACCACGAGCTTTACTTTCCTCTTTCCCTTTCTGCTTTTCTTGTCCTTTCCCCACCACTGGCAAACAAGGGGTTTCCTCCAGTTTTTAATTGGAAAACTTACTAGGAGCTCATCTTGGTTGCAAACAGTGTTTTAATCTCATATGGCTTTGTTGTCACTTTTATTTTCCTTCACCTTTTTTTGGTCATTACAGTGTCATGTCATTTAGACATACATACATTCCCCAGTGGCACTAGTTGAAAAGAACCTGCCTGCCAATGCAGGAGACCTATGAAACTTGGGTTTGATCCCTGGGTTGGGAAGATTCCCAAAAGGAGGGCATGGCAACCCTTCCAGTACTCTTGCCTGGAGAATCCCATGGACAGAGGAGCCTGGTGGGCTACAATCCAAAGGGTTGCAAAGGGTTGAATGCATGTGCACACATGCATATTGTCTCTACATACACATACAGGCATGCAGAGGCACATAGACCATGGATATGTAAATACATGCATAAATTTATATCATAGAGTAGTAGAAAGGTTGCAAAGCAGAAAGGCTGAGAGTTTAACTGTTTAGCTCACAGTCTAATGAGGCAGGTTTTCTTCTTAGCTTCACATGAGAAAATCTCTACTCCACAATCATAAACTGAAATTCAAAATCCAGCTAGCTGTTTTACAAATATGCCTCTGGAACGTGGAAGATCGGGTTAAAGCGTTTATAGCTCAGTGAGACCAATCATTATCACTGGCAAATGAACTGAAAACATTATCTTAGTAATGTTAGGGCAGTCGGGAATGCTGCTTGCATAGCATCCAAACTGTAATACTCTGAATGAGTAGCAGATTGCAAAATGGTAGAAAACTTTGAAGTTGTGATTCTCATATGATTTGGGGTAAAACTTGTTTCATAAAATAGTGAAATCTGGTTTGTTTGAGGGGACCTTAGAGTATCATCTAATTTGTTTTCTTTTTCCAACACAGCAGTACTTTTCTTAATGCACCTGAGAGAGAAATGTCTAATGACATGGAATGCCTTACTTTCTGTAGGCTCCTTTTCCATTAAAAATATATTCTTTGTACTGAATTGTGATCTGTCTCCCTGTAAGCTCTCACTCAGTTCTGCCCTTAGGGACAATACAGAATCTAAGACTAACCTCTTTCTCATGATAGCTTTTCAAATATTTGCAGTTCTTTTCTATTTTGTCCACTTTTCCCAAGGTACTTTCTACAGTCTGTATGTATAGTTTTATCACCTGTCCTTTGATCATTGACCTCTCCAGAATATTGGTTGCTCCCCTTCTCATTTATTATAATTTATCAAAACTCCTCCTAAAATGTCATACATTATTTAACCTAACACTCCAAATAGAGCCATTATCTTCGCAGACTACAACTGAATGATGTTTTACATATTATAGGTTTAAAAATCAAATCTGTTGAGTATAGGTTCCCATCTTAGATTATGAATGACAGACCAAGACTTTTACCTTTTATAGTAATTGCATCTTGCAGTGGGTACATGTTGACTGTGTGGACAACTAAAATCCTCCTTCCTTTAAAAAAAAAAAAAAATACAAACCACAATCAAGTTAGATAACCCCAAATCCTGGACCCTATGCTATTGATAAAAAAAAAAAAAGAAAAAAAAAACCAATAAACTACCTGTAAGATTTGAGTTTATCCTTGTTAAATTTAATTTTGTTCAGTTTCAGTTCAGCACTGCTACCTTTTACAAAAACTTTGAATCCTGATTCTGTCATCTATCTTATTAGATCTCTTCAGATGTTCTGTCATTTGCAAATTTAACAAGTATACCTTCAAACATCTTCTGTGTCACGATATGCTGAAAAAGACAGGAACAAGAAGAAATGCCTGGAACTATCAGAAACCTACTGGACTGACATCAATCTAATAATTAATAGACTTTGAATTCAATTTTTTAACCAAATGAAAATCTATCCAGCTGTACTGTTATCCCACTCATATGCCTTTGTCACAATAGTATGGGGAGAATTTGCCCAGAGTCATTGTGAAATAAAAATATTCTCCATTTTTACCATTCAATTGCTTTTTCTCTAAAAGTTGTCAGTAATGTGACATCAGTTATTTTACATAATCTGTGCTATTTCTTGATTTTCAGCATGTTTTATAAGGTCATAAAAGCTTTTTGTTTGATAAACCTACATGGGACAGGGTTGGGGCTGCTTCATTTTCTTTGACACAACTAAGAAACCTTGATACTTTAATCAAGACTTTTGCAAAGGGAGAAGCAAGGAAAGTATAAGAAATCTAAAATAATCTGGTTTGCAAAGTGTAGAATTTGAATCCCCCTCTAGCTAATGTGGCCCACCAGGCCTGATCCATTCCGCGTGGAGACCTATGGAAAATGAAAGGCTTTATTTCAACCCCTTAATTTGGTCTGCATCCATGTGTTAAATATCATTTGATACTCATCTGGGATAATCATCCTGGATTTTATGATCATGGAATATAGACCAAGAAAAGCTACGTTCTCTTGCTTATCTACCTGAGGCCCACTTTCTCAATTCCTATTTCTAGAATGAAAGGGATGTTTTATTGCTAAATGATTTTTACCAGGAATGACCTCATCCTGAGATTCCACTCTCAGTTCAGTTCAGTCGCTCAGTCCTGTCCGACTCTTTGTGACCCCATGAATTGAAGCACACTAGGCCCCCCTGTCCATCACCATCTCCCAGAGTTCACTCAGACTCACGCTCTACCTACATTTTATTTTATTTTATTTTATTCTTTTTCCCATATCAATTCAATATAAGAGTAACTTGTATAGTAGTAAGTAACATGATGACCTTGGGATTCATATAGTGGAGATTACCATCCTGAAATACCAAAGAGTAGGGTCATGAACTGCCTTTCAGTCAGGCAGAAACCTGGAAAATGAGGAAGGACTAGGGATTAAAAATCAGTTAAGAAGCTATTATTATCATCTCTATGAGATGTGACCAAGTATCTTAGCTAGTTTGTAGCAGTGGGAATGAAATAGCCCTGCGATAGAATTGGGAAATTGACAACATATGGGACAAGGGATGAAAAGAATCTGACAATAAGTGAAATCTTTGAGCCAGGACAGTTCAATAAAGGGAATACTCTGGGGAGACCGGGCAGTTAGGAATGATATCTACCAGAGGAAGAGAGCAGGATGAAAAGTATGATGGATATGCAATGGTGCTAGCATACTCTGGGTGATTTTAAGCATAGTTAGAAGTTTCTGTCTGGAGAGATACTTGGGAATTTTTGTCAAAAAGATAATAGGTGAATTCAAAGAAGAGTGTTTGGAGCAGAAGAGGAAGGGCTTATAGATAAAATCTTGGAGAATAATGCCTCCATTTAGAATGGGGGGTGGAAAGAATTTGCCAAGAGAGTGTTAAGAAAGAGAAAAGATAAAACTGATGCCACATCTTAGGAGCCAAAGAGAGAAAGCATTTTTTGTTTGTTTGTTTGTTTGTTTATATAAGAGCATTAGGGAGTAAAACAGCATTATCAGCTTTTCCAAAGTTGAAAAGTAAAAGGGTGTCAGGTCTTCAGGTTTGGTGATGACATAGTGATTGGAGTCTTTCCATAGAATGGGTTCAGGAGAATGTTACTGGCGGACAGGAGCGTAATATGATGGGGAATGGAGGAAGCACAAGCAGTAGACTCCTCTCTCCAATGTAAATGCCTGTGACGCTAAGAAAATGGCTTTACTATTGCTTCTCCCTGTTCAAGCAGTAGTTAGGGGGATGAGAAGGAAAGGGAAGTGCAAATAATTTGTTGAAAGATTAGTGGATGTTTGTTCTACTGTTTCAGTTGATTTTAACTTCAGACTGTTCAACAATGAGTACATAGTTTTAACTGCCACAGGAATGAAATTAATTGAGTTCTTTACTCTGCATAACTGCAATAACAGACAGATGTTAGTTTCTCAGTAAAAGCAACAGAGATTGTTGTCTAAATTACTTTGAATTTATAATGCTACAGAGCATTTTAATTACATTTGTATGTGCATGCTTTAAAAAATAATTTTAAAACTTTTTTATGGTAATAGAAGCACATTTATATCACATCATGCAGCATGGAAAACCTTCTGTGTATGGATTGGTGCAANTTTATAATGCTACAGAGCATTTTAATTACATTTGTATGTGCATGCTTTAAAAAATAATTTTAAAACTTTTTTATGGTAATAGAAGCACATTTATATCACATCATGCAGCATGGAAAACCTTCTGTGTATGGATTGGTGCAAAATAATTGTTAAATTTTGAATTTCTGTATTGCTTGCTTTAAAACTACCATCATTGTTTGGATTCCATATATATTTATGAGAATGTGCCTGCCAGGTGCCAGTGGAAAGCTAAGAAATGAAAAAAGGTAAGCAACAGCCAGAGGAGTTGGCAAGACAGCTACTGTAGCTGGAGAAAAAGAAGGAAGAGAGTGTGCGATTATTTAAAATTAGGTAGATATAGAAACAGAAAAACGAAGATCATGGCATGCGGTCCCATCACTTCATGGGAAATAGATGGGGAAACAGTGGAACCAGTGTCAGACTCTATTTTGGGGGGCTCCAAAATCACTGTGGATGGTGACTGCAGCCATGAAATTAAAAGACACTTATTCCTTGGAAGAAAAGTTATGACCAACCTAGANATGGTACCTCATTGTGGTTTTGATTTGCATTTCTCTGATAATGAGTGATGACTGGCAGGCTACAGTCCATGGGATCACAAAGAGTTGGATCCAACAAAGTGACTAAGCACCTTAGCACCTTAATCTTGCTTAAAAACAAATCTCTGATGTTCAGCTTCTCTATAGCATGCATCTAGATAAATAGGTTTTGATTTTGTTTTGTTTTTAATATAATACTAACTTGTATATAGGAAATAAAATTATCTCATTAAATCTGTCTCTTTCTAAGAGAGAGGGAACCAGCAGTCTTCCTCTCAGGGCTCTTGTTATATAGTTTTCTTGGGTATTGGGTGGTGTGTGTCACTGAATCGCAGCACTTGATTGCTTTAAAAGCTTTTTGCAGAGCTGGGTCAACATTCCACATTGAGATTTTTCTTCCCAGTCANGGCTCTTGTTATATAGTTTTCTTGGGTATTGGGTGGTGTGTGTCACTGAATCGCAGCACTTGATTGCTTTAAAAGCTTTTTGCAGAGCTGGGTCAACATTCCACATTGAGATTTTTCTTCCCAGTCATGCAAGAATTCAACTGTTATTAAAAGTGAGATGAATCGCTCATGTGCAGTAAGAGGGAAACAGGTTCCAGTTGTTAATTTCCAGTTCTTGTCTGGTTCTAACCATGAGTATCTCTGTGAAGTGAATCATATCACTTCCTGTGGAAAAAAGGAAAAGGAATCGAGTTCTTAGCTCACTGTCAGCCATATAATTATTTAAAAGGAAGAAAGCTAGGGAGAGAAATCCTCTGCTCGTGTTCTCTCTTTCCTCCCATAGGCATTCATGTGGTCTTTTGGACATGAAATTGTATGGAAAGGGACTGCAAGATGATATATGGAATCCCATATTTTATATTAAAGTCTACTAGAGAAATAATGTGGGCTTATCTGGTTATTGGTGTTACTAGACAGCTGCTACTTTCTGCTGCCTAAGTTAATTAGATTCCCATAATGGGAAAAAACATATTTACCTATATTGGCACACATGCATATATATATATGGCTCATATAGTTATATAGAACATGTATATCTTATTGAGGAAAAAGTGTAGTTTATTTTCATTTATATCTCACTTGCTTTAAAAAATTTTGAAATTGGCCTAATAGTTTTAGCAATCAAATATTGAGTCTAAACTTACACTGTTTTTTTTTTTGTTATTCGTATAGTGATTAACCACTTCCTCCTAATGTAAGAGACTTTCTCACTGGACTTAGCCATTGAAGGAATTTTTAACATTTGGGTCAGTCCAAGAACTGGTAGATTTATTTGTGAGATGTTATATCCAGTGTTTCTTAACCAGCTGCTGCTGCTGCTAAGTCACTTCAGTTGTGTCTGACTCTGTGTGACCCCAGAGACGACAGCCCACCAGGCTCCCCCGTCCCTGGGATTCTCGAGGCAAGAACACTGGAGTGGGTTGCCACTGCCTTCTCCAGTGCATGAAAGTGAAAAGTAAAAGTGAAGTTGATCAGTCGTGTCCAACTCGTAGCGACCCCATAGACTGCCTCCCACCAGGCTCCTCCATCCATGGGATTTTCCAGGCAAGAGTGCTGGAATGGGGTGCCATTGCCTTCTCCTTCTTAACCAGAAATGTCATTATATACCAATGCAGATACTATAAGGCCTCAATTAATGACTCTTCTGTGGGAAACCTCTATTTTTTATTTTACTTTTTTTTGCAGCTTTATTGAGATATAATTACTATATAATTTTGTGTGAGTTTAATGTGTACAACATATTGATCAGCTTATATACTGCAATTTGATTACTACCATAAATGTCAGCTAACACATCCAACATATTACATAATATTACCTTTTTTTTAGTGGTGAAAACATTTACTATCTTGTATGTTATGAATTTTCAAGTATAGAACACTATATTGTTATTTATAAACACAAGGCTGTACATTAGATCCCCAGAACTTATTCACATTCTCTTCAGTGGAAATTTGTACTTTTTGTCCAACATGTCTCCAATTCCTCCACCCCCTTGCACCTGATGAGCACCATTCTGATCTCTAGCAAATGCTTTTCAAAAAGATGTTGACTGTATTAACCCTATTTCATAATTCCACGGAATCTTGTCTTGTGGATTAAAAATAAAATTGTCAGCTCATGCGTGATACAGCAGGTGGCAAATGTTGGTTACCAGAATAAGTGGGGCAGGTCGGAAAGAAGAATCAGGTCCTGACATTTGTTTGACCCTGAGAGAAGGGTTCCATGTTTCAAATAAAATCTGCCATCCTTTGAGCTTCATCTTAGATGCTTTGTGTTCATTGTCAGTACCCACTCTGGAGGCTGTGGTGTCTTCCTTGAACAGTCAAGCACTTTTCTTGTAATTCTTTTATGGAACTCATGATTTTCTGTCTTGAAGTGTATTTTGATTGCCTGCTGTTAACTATTAGAATCAAAATTAAGGAAGGGGAAAGGGGTAAACATAGAACTGAGACCTCTGCCATACCTAACATAATATTTCTTTTCCGTACTTCACACTTAATGAAAATGTGTGGAATTGAGTTTAATAATATTTATCAGTTTAACACAAGAAAATATAGACTACAGCATGGGTTAAAGTTCAAGAGGCTGAGGGAAAAAATCAAACAGAAAGGAATGTATTTGATGCAGGCCTTCCAAGCTCCCATAAAAAGAACCCGAGTCAGGCCCGTAATCTTCTCTATACCACTCCCACTTATCAGTACAGAGGATCAAGACCATATTAAAAGCTATGGTGTCATGTTTTCCCTTCAAATTCATCTTATTTCCTCAGGCCACACAGAAGAGATAAGCAGTTTATGTCACTATCATAAAACTCTAATTAACTCTTAACTGATTCCTATGACCCGTGCATTGAAATCTCACTGAGCACAATAGGAAAGAAGGAGATACACCTGTTTCTGGGTTTCTTATGGGTACTTACGCCGCCACCCTCATGCTCACACCCCAGAGCCACTCAGTCTGAAGCAGCCATGGTCTGCTCTCCATCTGCTGACCATCCACCACTGTTGCCACACCTCTGAAAGCCACGGTTCTCTTCCTACTCAGAGTGGAGATGTTTCTCCATCATTTCGTGCTTTCCCTTAACTAATCAAGTATTTTCCGGCAATTTGCTGCTATAGCAAAATTATGCCGCTATGTGAATGAATACTTCTTTGCTGTTCTTAACTCAGTGGTGCACACACAGTTAACTTTTAGAAAAAGAAATTTAGGATTTCCAAAAAATTAGAACTGAGGTATGCTCTACGAGTACAGAGGCTTGCACTCATGATTTATGTTTTGAGAAGTTAGGACAAGCTTTCCATGCGAGTTTACATTTAAGCTAATTTTTGAAGGCAATGACACAAGATGCACATGTAATAAATTAAACTAATGATCTAGGTTGTTATTCACATATCTCATATGTATATGTGTTTTATTCCACTGACTTTATCAATTTTGCTTTCCAACCAAGCAGGAAAAAGTAAATACTGCCTGCCAATACAAGAAAAATAATCATACTCAATATATATTCTATAAGATTTTCTTGTCTATGGGACACTATAACTCATATTTAAAAGTGTTATTTATCAAGGTCAGAATAGGATATCTTTGGCCTCTTTCAACTAGACTTCTGATAGTTATTAAACTTTCACATGATATATTTTTGCATGTATGGAATTAGCAGTCAGGCATAGGTTAGGTTGTGCATAAAAATGTCATTTCCTATGTCTCAGAGATTCTTCTGAAAGCGAGTTACGGGAAAAGGAATGTAACTATTTCAATAGTAAATTTTAAAACTGTGCTATATTTACTATTTTAGGGTTTTCTATGATAGACAGTGGGCTTCCCTGCTGTCTCAGTGGTAGAGAATCTGCTTGCCAATGTAAGAGATGCAGGTTCGATCCCTGGTTCAGGAAGATCCCCTGCAGAAGGGAATGGCAACCCACTCCAGTATTCTTGCCTGGAGAATCCCATGAGCAGAGGAGCGTGGCTGGCTACCACGGGGTCGCAAAGAGTCGGACACAACTTAGTGACTAAACAACAGCAAAAACCTGAGTGATAATCAGCATTCATTAGGGTGTTATCTGACTGTCTTTTCTTATAGGAACACTACATGTAAATAATTTGCTTGTTGACTCTTTGAAATACACTTTGGAAATAGTTTTTATTTTAGTTGTCATTAAGTTTGGGGGAAAACTGAGTAAAAGAAGGCACACATATTTTCTTTCATGATACCTCACAAAATTTGAAATGTAAAGATGAAGAAAAAAATGTACCCATAGTCCAATAGATCTTATAACTGCTGTTGTTATCATCATGCTTTTAATTACATTTTACAGCCACATTTTAAATCTTAGGGATTCATAGCTAAAATTAAACTTAAACCCACTGAATAAATAGGAACAAATATACACATACAGGCTTTTTAATACCCAAATGGCAGTAGAGCTTTGAAGAGAAGCTACCTCTGTTGAAGGAATATGCTTACCCATAGTTGTAGCCGTACTGTTATCTCAACAAAGACTTTTCATATTTCTGCACCATCATTTTTCATCTCACTCACCCAGTGAATATCTTTTATAGATGTCAGAATGATTCGATTTAGCGTCTGCAAAATACTCATCATTGAGAATTATAGGCCACTTAGAAGATTGGCAAGGACAAGTTAAAACGGAAAATGGGTCTCTCATCAGGCATGCAGAATCATAGCAGTGATTCACTGAATTCTTAGGGATATTTTCCTTTTATGGTAGGAAGGGGGTTGACAGTTTATAGTTTGAGATTGCTTGCAGAATAAACATTGGGAGTAGAAAATTACACCCACATTTATTGTCAAGCGACATTTGTTATATAATGTGTTTTCCTCCTTCCCAGATGTACCTCACCTTTTGTCAAAATGTTATTTCTTTTGCTATCTTTTGTTGAAAGTAGTTCCATTCAGGCCTTATGCCCTGGATTCTGCTACATTTTACCTCCCAGCTAAAGAAGTAAAAATTCTGTTTTTAAAAACCTGAATGCACATAAGTTTCTGACAAGCCTTCATTTGGAGGATGACTTTATCAGTGATTATAATTTTTAGAAGGAAGAAAAAGAAATCTAAAGATGACCTTTAATGTCATTATTGAACTTGAATCTTGAGGAGAGCAAACAGAGCAAGAGCCCGAAGACTTGGGTTTGCTGATAAACATTCGTGTGCCTCCATCTGCTCCCTCGCCACGCCAGCAGCAGAGGGACCATGGAGGGACAGAACGGGGAGGAGCAGGAGACAGGGTTCAGCGCGAATTAGGTGAGAACAGAGAGTGTGGAGCAGCGCAGAGGGGAGCCGGAGAGAGGCGCTGCGCAGCCCTTCTGGCCTAAGGTAGCTATGCTGACAAGCAGTGCCAGTCCCCCCGACTGTCTCACCAGTTCCACTTGGGAGGTTGTAGCCTCAAACTTTGCTCATTTGCTGTCACCATGTAGCTTCCCCTTTTGAAAACAGTTTCTATAAAAGCATTCTTTCCATGCATTGTCTAAATGGTATGTTTTAATTGAAATATTCTTTTGATTCTATAGTGCTTTACAATTTTCAAATTTCACACAAATGATTTCATATAATCCCATAGTAACCCTTACATGTGTTCTAATTAATCTATTATTGCTTTATAGGGAAAGAGCGTTTACTGTGCTTGGTCTCCTAACATATGTGCGCACACACACACACACACACANAATCACTTGTATAAAATAATTAGATGCTGTTTTCATGTTGGAAGTGAAAGAGAAATGCCCCAGGTTGTGAACATCGGTTTGTAAATCTCTGTTTCAACTCCTGTGTGTTTCTTTAATGCTCAACCTCTATTCAGAAATGACAGGTGGAGTCAGCTATAAATGTATAATAAGGTCTTCATTCCCTGCTGTTTTCTTCTTTTCTCTGTCTTGATAGAATTATCTATAAACTGGAGGAGCTATTTCAGAAATTATGTTACCATATCATTGACCATTTATTGCCAGTCACTCCATTGCTTAATATTCTTTCCCTGTGAATACAACTTGCACTTTTTATCATTTGACCTCTTTCCACTCTCTTTGTCACCCTTATCCTCCTTGGTCCTCCCCTTTGTTCATTATGCTCCAGTCTTGCAGATCTTTCCATCTCTCTCTAACTGGGCAGACTTAGATTAGGTCCATGTGTAGGCTATTCCTTCTGTCTGGAGCCCTCCCTCCTTTCGTATTCTTGGCTGTTTTCTCAATTCAGATATTACTCTCTCAGAGATTCTTCCCTGACCACTGTATTCACTCCTGCCAGCCCTATTCATCCTCTATCACTTGCCCCAATCAGTTTGCTGAAACTGTGCAATTTGAGGCTGTTTTGTGTTGGTAACTGCTGTGTGTCCCCAGGCCTAAAACATCACCTTACTCATTGTCCAAACTCAATAAATATTTATTGACTTACATTTAATAGATGATTTTCTGTTAAAAAAATTAAAAGACCTAATTAAAAAATAAATTTAAATTCTGCAAAATCAATCTATAATTTTTTGGAAAAGTTTGATTCCTGAGTGTATATTCAATATATTTTTATAAGCATACATGTTGTACAATGTTTGTTACTATTTTTTTTAAAGGAAGAAAATAAACAATAACCAGTCTACCAGGCAGTATTAGATAGTGGTTCAAAAAGCAGTATTAGATAGTGGCTCAAAAAATCAGGCTCTGAAGTATGACATTCTAGGATAAATACTTGGTTCTGCCACTTTTCTAATTGTGTGACTTTGGGCAACTTGTTTTACCTTTAGTAACATTCAGTTTTCTCATCTGTAAATGGCATTGTTTCATAGGTTTGTGGAGATTAAATGAGATAGCCAAGTTTCAATCTAAAAATTAACATTCAGTAGGCCCTCAACAAATCTTAGCCAATATTACACAGTCTTAACATTTTCATGTGCCTCGAAAGTGCTTGGAATGTAAGTTTATTGTACATGTAGCACATTACTTTTGTTGGAGTTGAACAGTTCTGGATGTGTGTCTTTACAACAAAATATCACTCTCTGGCTTTTTAATATAATACTTCAGACTAATTTACAGATGAAAACAGCAACAGTTAGCAGTCGTTAACAAAATACGTGAGTCCATAGATTTGAAAGATCCCATGTGTTGGTGGAACAAATCTCCCAGACATCTATCAGCCCATAATAAAGAGTCAGTCTAGCTAGCCACTCTCATATAGGTAGTACAAGCATATAGGTAGTTCATCTGTGATGAACAGCAGACTTCTTCATTCGGTGAGAATTTTCATAAATATCTAAAAGATATTTTATGTGCAAAAATAAAAAGAACATCATGTTGCTTAAGCAAAAAACAAAGGCTAAAACTGGGGAACATTTCTAGTGATGATTGGAATTATATCACATCTATTAAGACTAATTACCTTTAAAGCAGATTTTCTTTATAAAGTAAGGAAAATTTGCTACAGTGTAACACAAGAGAAAATACGTATTTTTGAACAATACTATTGAAATTTATCTTTGATTGTACTATGATATGAGTTTTAGAACAAGACAGAATATAGATAAAAAGGATAGATGGAACTAGTGATGAAAAGACAAAGGTAAGCCTAGAGAGACCAGACTTTATTTAGTAGTGCACTCAGGATTTAATTTATTCAGCCAACCATTACCTAACTCTAACAGTGTAGGATAATTCAGACAGTCTGTCTGATCTGGATTTCATAGTATGCATTTGAGCACTTAGATAAAACCCAGTCATCTCACTTAGAGTTGCTGATCTCAAATTCTAAACGTGTTGCCAGCTTGGTTCATTTATTTGCAGTTTTCTGTATCTAAACTATCTCCTCAGATGTTTTTATTTCTTTCAAAGACTTCCCACAGCACTGTCCTTATGCACAATATTTCCTTCCTGTTTTAGGGTAATCATCTAAATAAGGTGCACATAAGAGTTCCTAAAATCACATTATTGACCAGCAGAAGGAAACATGTATAAAATGTAGCTAATTTCAGTAACTGACAGGCTCCTGAAGTACCTAAAGAACACAGAGAAGGGTCAGGCTACTTGGGGATGGTTCCAGGAAGGTCATCTTGTTTAAGAGCTTCATTTTATGAAGGACTATGAGGTTTATTGGAACTTTTCCTGTTGTTTTACTCCATAGTCTCAAGGGGACTGTTTGGCACTAGGGTGCAAAATAGCATCTCAGCAGAGGAACAGATACCCCTGCTGGCTCTTTAAGAGGAAATCCTCAAGTACCTGACTTAAAGACTGCTAAGCACCCCTCCGCAAGAATCTGCCCAAGGTTGTTCTCAAGTCCCTTTTCTCATTCTTTCCAGTGTGCTTGCTGCTGTAGTTCTTTGTAGGACTGCCTCCAGAGATGGTGTTCAAGTATTTGGTGAGAGCAGAGTCCATTACAGTCTCTCAGTTCCAATGAAATAGATCACCCAAAGGTTTAGAAGTTTTATTATCTTGACTTTGCCTCATCTGTCTGTCAGATGGCAGCCCAGAGCCACTTTCCACACAGCACAGAGATACTGGTGCTATAGCAGCCTGGCAGCTCTCTCTGTGAATGCATCTGTTCCTTCTCGAGTTAAGAGGTAGAGAACACCCCGCTATTGTGGTTTGATTTTGAAACTCCCATGTTAGAGGAGAAAAATCTTGAGCAGAATGTTAAGTAACTTGCAACCAAAGCCACCATTTCCACCTCCAGTTTTCCTAGGTGTGATTACTCCTTTCACTTCCAAGTAACAGTCAAGAAAAAGAGGTAAAGAATTGAGGGGACACAGAGTATATTAGAGTGGTGTATGGGAAAGTACACTGACCAGGAAGTTAGGAGACCTGTCATACACAGACACTAAATACCTATTTAAAGAATCGATGTCTCCAGTCTTCACCTGTAAGATGAAGTATTTGAACCAACTAATAGAATGATTTAAATTTCTCTACCAGTAACAAAAGCTACAAGGGTTTAATAAGCACTTTCAATCTATAATAAGTGTATTGCATTTACTTTTTAAATCTTTTTTATAACAACACTGTAAGATAAGCAATATTGCTATGAGGTCATTTTTATAAATGAGGACACTATAGCACATACAAAAAAAGATGAAATGCCAAATTTGTTAAGTAGCTACAGCCGGGATTCATGGGTACTGTGGCCTCAGAGCTGGTCAAATCTGTTTTTCTGTCTATGTTTTCAAGGTCAGCTTCTGATAAAACTAGGAAAGGCAGGGCCAGGACATATTTAGGACTTGCATAACCATATGGACTCAAGTTTATTAAGTTCACCCTTTTGGCCACATTTCTCTCTTCTCTTCCTCTTTCTCCTTTTTCTTTGTTTTCTGGAAAATCATTTTGAGTCTTGAAAACATAAAATTCCCCAACATTGAAGGAACAGAAACAGGTAAACCTGGGTCTCTGTGTATCTCTTCTTTCATGATGCTTTGTTAAAAGATAAACAGAGGAGCAATACAAAGTAGGGAAAAGATATTTATTGCAAAGAAACAAATTCAGAGGGCTAGGGAAAGTATATTTGATTTTCTCCCAGACATATAATAATGTTAAAAATTTTTCCCATGCAAGATTGATGAAGCTTCTTTCTTGGTAGAGAGATGAAATTTACATTCTAAGGATAAGTACTATTGAGTTTAAGGAGATTAAATTTATGTCTGATCTTTCTTTTTTTTTTTT
>SJYW01043573.1:158089-188007 GCA_006410735.1 Raphicerus campestris | reverse complement strand
CTGTGTGTTTCTTTAATGCTCAACCTCTATTCAGAAATGACAGGTGGAGTCAGCTATAAATGTATAATAAGGTCTTCATTCCCTGCTGTTCTCTTCTTTTCTCTGTCTTGATAGAATTATCTATAAACTGGAGGAGCTATTTCAGAAATTATGTTACCAGGCAGTCTACCAGGCAGCTGTGCATACCATATCATTGACCATTTATTGCCAGTCACTCCATTGCTTAATATTCTTTCCCTGTGAATACAACTTGCACTTTTTATCATTTGACCTCTTTCCACTCTCTTTGTCACCCTTATCCTCCTTGGTCCTCCCCTTTGTTCATTATGCTCCAGTCTTGCAGATCTTTCCATCTCTCTCTAACTGGGCAGACTTAGATTAGGTCCATGTGTAGGCTATTCCTTCTGTCTGGAGCCCTCCCTCCTTTCGTATTCTTGGCTGTTTTCTCAATTCAGATATTACTCTCTCAGAGATTCTTCCCTGACCACTGTATTCACTCCTGCCAGCCCCTATTCATCCTCTATCACTTGCCCCAATCAGTTTGCTGAAACTGTGCAATTTGAGGCTGTTTTGTGTTGGTAACTGCTGTGTGTCCCCAGGCCTAAAACATCACCTTACTCATTGTCCAAACTCAATAAATATTTATTGACTTACATTTAATAGATGATTTTCTGTTAAAAAAATTAAAAGACCTAATTAAAAAATAAATTTAAATTCTGCAAAATCAATCTATAATTTTTTGGAAAAGTTTGATTCCTGAGTGTATATTCAATATATTTTTATAAGCATACATGTTGTACAATGTTTGTTACTATTTTTTTTAAAGGAAGAAAATAAACAATAACCAGTCTACCAGGCAGTATTAGATAGTGGTTCAAAAAGCAGTATTAGATAGTGGCTCAAAAAATCAGGCTCTGAAGTATGACATTCTAGGATAAATACTTGGTTCTGCCACTTTTCTAATTGTGTGACTTTGGGCAACTTGTTTTACCTTTAGTAACATTCAGTTTTCTCATCTGTAAATGGCATTGTTTCATAGGTTTGTGGAGATTAAATGAGATAGCCAAGTTTCAATCTAAAAATTAACATTCAGTAGGCCCTCAACAAATCTTAGCCAATATTACACAGTCTTAACATTTTCATGTGCCTCGAAAGTGCTTGGAATGTAAGTTTATTGTACATGTAGCACATTACTTTTGTTGGAGTTGAACAGTTCTGGATGTGTGTCTTTACAACAAAATATCACTCTCTGGCTTTTTAATATAATACTTCAGACTAATTTACAGATGAAAACAGCAACAGTTAGCAGTCGTTAACAAAATACGTGAGTCCATAGATTTGGAAGATCCCATGTGTTGGTGGAACAAATCTCCCAGACATCTATCAGCCCATAATAAAGAGTCAGTCTAGCTAGCCACTCTCATATAGGTAGTACAAGCATATAGGTAGTTCATCTGTGATGAACAGCAGACTTCTTCATTCGGTGAGAATTTTCATAAATATCTAAAAGATATTTTATGTGCAAAAATAAAAAGAACATCATGTTGCTTAAGCAAAAAACAAAGGCTAAAACTGGGGAACATTTCTAGTGATGATTGGAATTATATCACATCTATTAAGACTAATTACCTTTAAAGCAGATTTTCTTTATAAAGTAAGGAAAATTTGCTACAGTGTAACACAAGAGAAAATACGTATTTTTGAACAATACTATTGAAATTTATCTTTGATTGTACTATGATATGAGTTTTAGAACAAGACAGAATATAGATAAAAAGGATAGATGGAACTAGTGATGAAAAGACAAAGGTAAGCCTAGAGAGACCAGACTTTATTTAGTAGTGCACTCAGGATTTAATTTATTCAGCCAACCATTACCTAACTCTAACAGTGTAGGATAATTCAGACAGTCTGTCTGATCTGGATTTCATAGTATGCATTTGAGCACTTAGATAAAACCCAGTCATCTCACTTAGAGTTGCTGATCTCAAATTCTAAACGTGTTGCCAGCTTGGTTCATTTATTTGCAGTTTTCTGTATCTAAACTATCTCCTCAGATGTTTTTATTTCTTTCAAAGACTTCCCACAGCACTGTCCTTATGCACAATATTTCCTTCCTGTTTTAGGGTAATCATCTAAATAAGGTGCACATAAGAGTTCCTAAAATCACATTATTGACCAGCAGAAGGAAACATGTATAAAATGTAGCTAATTTCAGTAACTGACAGGCTCCTGAAGTACCTAAAGAACACAGAGAAGGGTCAGGCTACTTGGGGATGGTTCCAGGAAGGTCATCTTGTTTAAGAGCTTCATTTTATGAAGGACTATGAGGTTTATTGGAACTTTTCCTGTTGTTTTACTCCATAGTCTCAAGGGGACTGTTTGGCACTAGGGTGCAAAATAGCATCTCAGCAGAGGAACAGATACCCCTGCTGGCTCTTTAAGAGGAAATCCTCAAGTACCTGACTTAAAGACTGCTAAGCACCCCTCCGCAAGAATCGCCCAAGGTTGTTCTCAAGTCCCTTTTCTCATTCTTTCCAGTGTGCTTGCTGCTGTAGTTCTTTGTAGGACTGCCTCCAGAGATGGTGTTCAAGTATTTGGTGAGAGCAGAGTCCATTACAGTCTCTCAGTTCCAATGAAATAGATCACCCAAAGGTTTAGAAGTTTTATTATCTTGACTTTGCCTCATCTGTCTGTCAGATGGCAGCCCAGAGCCACTTTCCACACAGCACAGAGATACTGGTGCTATAGCAGCCTGGCAGCTCTCTCTGTGAATGCATCTGTTCCTTCTCGAGTTAAGAGGTAGAGAACACCCCGCTATTGTGGTTTGATTTTGAAACTCCCATGTTAGAGGAGAAAAATCTTGAGCAGAATGTTAAGTAACTTGCAACCAAAGCCACCATTTCCACCTCCAGTTTTCCTAGGTGTGATTACTCCTTTCACTTCCAAGTAACAGTCAAGAAAAAGAGGTAAAGAATTGAGGGGACACAGAGTATATTAGAGTGGTGTATGGGAAAGTACACTGACCAGGAAGTTAGGAGACCTGTCATACACAGACACTAAATACCTATTTAAAGAATCGATGTCTCCAGTCTTCACCTGTAAGATGAAGTATTTGAACCAACTAATAGAATGATTTAAATTTCTCTACCAGTAACAAAAGCTACAAGGGTTTAATAAGCACTTTCAATCTATAATAAGTGTATTGCATTTACTTTTTAAATCTTTTTTATAACAACACTGTAAGATAAGCAATATTGCTATGAGGTCATTTTTATAAATGAGGACACTATAGCACATACAAAAAAAGATGAAATGCCAAATTTGTTAAGTAGCTACAGCCGGGATTCATGGGTACTGTGGCCTCAGAGCTGGTCAAATCTGTTTTTCTGTCTATGTTTTCAAGGTCAGCTTCTGATAAAACTAGGAAAGGCAGGGCCAGGACATATTTAGGACTTGCATAACCATATGGACTCAAGTTTATTAAGTTCACCCTTTTGGCCACATTTCTCTCTTCTCTTCCTCTTTCTCCTTTTTCTTTGTTTTCTGGAAAATCATTTTGAGTCTTGAAAACATAAAATTCCCCAACATTGAAGGAACAGAAACAGGTAAACCTGGGTCTCTGTGTATCTCTTCTTTCATGATGCTTTGTTAAAAGATAAACAGAGGAGCAATACAAAGTAGGGAAAAGATATTTATTGCAAAGAAACAAATTCAGAGGGCTAGGGAAAGTATATTTGATTTTCTCCCAGACATATAATAATGTTAAAAATTTTTCCCATGCAAGATTGATGAAGCTTCTTTCTTGGTAGAGAGATGAAATTTACATTCTAAGGATAAGTACTATTGAGTTTAAGGAGATTAAATTTATGTCTGATCTTTCTTTTTTTTTTTTCTCCTAACCTATTACTTGATGCTTCTCAGATACAGCCTTTCTCAACTTATTGAGAGTTGAGACTCTCTCTCACCTGAGTGTTGAGAACCTGCACAGGATTTCAATTAGGTGAAAATGTTGAGAGAGAAGAAGTAACTCTAAGTACCTTTGTCATGAAAGCAGTGACAGTAGGTAGAGATAGGCATATATAGGGCTCTCTCACTGTATCCTTCACCTTCTGTTCACATTGATAGTGATAGTGGTGTCACAAGAGAGAGAGAATGCTACAGACTCTAAACAGCAGGTGTTCATCTGCAAAACCAAGTCACTCAGCATGCCCACCCATTGTTATACAGTTTATGCTTTGTACAGAGGGTTACAGTGGGAGCTAAACTGTATAACCTGTGTTCCTTTCATCAAATACAATGGCCAGGGTCATTGTTTAACCAGGAAAATGAAACCAGAAAAAAAATTGCTTAATTCATTCAACAGATGCATGTTGGACATTGACTATGTCCTGGGATTATATTGGCCTGAAGGAATCAGAACTCCTGTGCTCATATAGGTTATACATCCAAGCTGTGCTGTCTAAAAGAGTCCCCACTGGATGCATGTGATAATTTAACCAAACTATATATTTTAGTGTTCAATAGTCACACATAGCTGGCAGCTGCCACAGTGGACAGCATTAATATAGAACATTTGTATCATCATGGAAAGTTCTTTTGGAGAGCATTTATTAAAGACTAAGCAAAATAAATATGTAAAGATATAATACATTAGGAGTTGATATGCTATTAATAGAATTTAAGTAGGGGAAGGAACAGATTATCCTGGGAGAAGTGAGACTTGGAGTTTTAAAGAGGATGATCAGAGATGGCCTCATTCATAAATGGCATTTGCATGAAAACCCAAAGGTAATGGGGGAGCAAGCTATGAGAGCATTCTAGGCTTAAGGCCAGACAGGGCTATGGCTCTGAGGCAGAGGTTCGTTGGAGTGCTCACAGAGCAAGGAAGCAGGAGGACTGAGGTAGAGTGATCAAAAAAGAAGGAAGGAGGAAGTGGGGAGCAATGGTTATACCCTGACTTATTTTAAAGGTAAGTGAACTGAATTTGCTGATAGAGTGAGAGGCGAGGGTAGGGGAGTTAGCATAGCTCCAAGGTCTCAGGTGTGGACAACAGATAGAAAGGAATTGATGTTAAATGAGGAAGGTCATTGAAGCAGGTTTGAAACAATGACCAGGTATTCAGTTCTGCACACATTCAGTTCAGTGCAGTTCAGTTCAGTTGCTCAGTCATGTCCAACTCTTTGCGAACCCATGAATCGCAGCACGCCAGGCCTCCCTATTCATCACCATCCCTCGGAGTTCACTCAGACTCACGTCCATCAAGTCAATGATGCCATCCAGCCATCTCATCCTCAGTCGTCCCCTTCTCCTCCTGACCCCAATCCCTCCCAGCATCAGAGTCTTTTCCAATGAGTCAACTCTTTGCATGAGGTGGCCAAAGTACTGGAGTTTCAGCTTCAGCATCATTCCTTCCAAAGAANCCAGGCTCCTCTGTCCATGGGATTCTCTAGGCAGTAGTACTGGAGTGGGTTGCCATTTCCTTCTCCAGGGGATCTTCTCGACTCAGGGATCAAACCCAGGTCTCCTGCATTTTAGGCAGACGCTTTACCGTCTGAGCCACCAGGGAAGACATATAGAGAATACATCACATTTATTCATTCACATAATATGATCAGCATTAACAAAATACCTGAGTTATTTATGGCACTGAAGTGTTCTGAGCACAGTTATGACTTATGAAATCATTGAAGCTGTGTGACACATGAATAATATAAAGGTATTTTCCCATTCCATTCATTTTTATTTAGGACTTGGTTAGTTTGTTTTTCGTTGACCAATGATTAGGCTATTGGATAATAACATGACTTTTCATTTCACCCATTTCATTTCACCCAGTTTATTTATTCATACTATGTACAATGTATTGTGTTAGGCCCAGTGAGAAGAATGAAAAGTATCTCTGACCTTCAAGATGACAGGAATATAATTTCCCTGATAAAATGGTGGCAGATAATTTAATCTGGTTGACAAAGAGTCAATTTTAAAAGACATTTCAAGCAGTTTTTAGTTTATTTCAACCTTTGCAAAGTCAAACTTATATGCAATAGTAAAGACTAAAAACAAGATTCCTCTTAGAACACATAAGAGGCAGTAATCAAAAAGTCAAACCCATTTGCTACATTCATTTTAGTGAATATAAGTCATAGTTACATGAAACTGCCTACAAAATGAGATCCAGTTTTGAACATCCAAGTTATTCCTAGACAAATGTTTAAGACTTTAAACTGTGTTATTAAGGTTTTCCCTCCCCTGAATTTATATTAGAATATTCAGCAAGTATCTGGAGCAAATCTTAGGGGGAAAATGATAATTTTCCTGCCTAATATTTAAACTTTTGACTGCAAATACTATGAGGTCATGAGTCCTAAAATGATTCGGGTGATATGCTAGATTCTGGGTTTATGGTGAAAAATTTGAAAATACTATTTTTTGTGAGGATAGAATTCATGTAGAAAATGAAATCTGTTGATGTCTATCTAGTTCAGTTTAGCCATTTCAGTCGCTCCGACATGTCCAACTCTTTGCAACTTGATGAACTGCAGCACGCCAGGCCTCCCTGTCCATCACCAATTCCTGGAGTTCACCCAAAGTCATGTCTATTGAGTCAGTGATGCCATCCAACCATCTCATCCTCTGTTGTCCCCTTTTCCCCCTGCCCTCAATCTTTCCCAGCATCAGACTCTTTTCCAATGAGTCAGCTCTTCGCATGAGGTGGCCAAAGTACTGGAGCTTCAGCTTCAACATCAGTCCTTCCAATGAACACTCAGGACTGATCTCCTTTAGGATGGACTGGTTGGATCTCCTTGCAGTCCAAGGGACTCTCAAGAGTCTTCTCCAACACCACAGTTCAAAAGCATCAATTCTTCAGCACGCAGCTTTCTTCAAAGCCCAACTCTCACATCCATACATGACCACAGGAAAAACCATAGCCTTGACTAGACGGACCTTTGTTGACAAAGTAATGTCTCTGCTTTTTAATGCCTAGTAAGACAAGTGAAAAGAAAAAAAAGAAGTATTTTCCAACTTTGCTTGTTGTTAAAGCATCTGCCTACAATGTGGGAGACCCAGGTTCGATCCCTGGGTTGGGAAGATCCCCTGGCGAAGGAAAAGGCACCCCACTCCGGCACTCTAGCCTGGAGAATCCCATGGAGGGAGGAGCCTGGTGGGCTACGGTCCACGGGGTCGCACAGAGCTGGACTCAACTGAGAGACTCTACCTTCCCTTTCACTGCTTTCACTAGTACTACTCATTGGTGTATGGTCACCTTTTTCTTTCTAAGATCATACTCTTTATTAGACGGCAATATTCCGCTAATGGAGAAAGGAAAATGAGTGGGTTACAGTTATGTAAATATGACATAGTTTTCCTATTTCTGAAAAGTAATAGGGAAAACCTTTTCCCCCTAAATGAATAAAACCTCAAATAAAATTAGAATTCCTGTACCTCGCTACTCATTAAAGGGTGACATTAGACTTAGCACAGCAGTAATAGTTTGCAAAGAGGAAACTGTAGAAATGCAATAAAACAAGATTATGTTGGCAAAATGAGATTTCTCTCTGTACATCATGCTAAAAATGCAGCTGTGAACAGGTATTTGCTAGATCAGCGAGAGATCTTTACATGAATTGTGATTTGCATATTTAAAGAATTGATTTAAATCACAGCTAATATCCCACACTGCAGAGAGAAGAGCAGCATAGCATGCACCCAACATTGTCCACTCATGTGTAGCAGCATTCACATGTCTATCGAAGGGACACTAGTGCATTTTTAATTCTCCGAGACAATAAGGCTGGTGTATGAAGCTTACAGAAGCTGTTTCATTTTATGTCCATCATGGAGACTGTGATTATTTTTTCTCTTTAAGATAGCATGGTAATCTTCTATTAATTTGTATTACTTTAATTCATTGGATTCTAGAAACCTGTTGATTTGTGTTCAGGATATTAGTCATATTCATTGGGTTCTAATTGCATTCGGTAACCTCTCAGAGCTTTCAGGACTTCAAATATAATTAAAGGTTTGAATTTTAACTCATAGAATCAAGGAGTAATATAGTGACATCAGTGTTCTAAGAAGAACATATTTGCCCCTTGAGGCATTTGTGAGATGGATTGAAAGCATGAAGATAGTTGTAGTCGTCTAACCTTTGGATGATGTGAGTCTCAAAAAAGTGGCAGTTGCCATGGAAAGGCAAAGATAGATGCTAAAAGTCATTTTGAAAAATAATGATCAATGAGACATGGTGACTGGCTGGATGTGGTTAATAAAAAGGATAAAAATAAAATCTAACTGTGTGGTTTTAAGAAATGACAGCTGAAACAATGGTGATGCACACCACTGGGACAAACAGGATATCAGAAATAGATTTTGGTTTCTAGAGGAAAGTGGTTGCCCTGGTTTGGATATGTTGCTTGTTAGGACATGGATCACCCAATGGGATATGTTTAGTTGGCATGTGAGAAGAGAAGACTGCTCCTCAGATAGGAGGAGAGGGCTTACATCTATAGATTTGAGAGTCCTCAGATTTTATATAATATTAAAAGCCTTGATGTGACAAAGTGAAAGTTGCTCAATCCTGTCTGACTCTTTGGAATTCTCCAGGCCAGACTACTGCAGTGGGTAGCTTTTCCCTTGTCCGGGGGATCTATTGAACCCAGGACTCCTGCATTGCAGGTGGATTCTTTACCAGCTGAGTCACAAGGGAAGTCCTTGATGTGAAAGCAGTACCTTAAAATAAAGAGTTTATATAGAGGAAAGAGCAGAGGGTCTTGGGAATGCTTGTATTCAGATATAGAATAAAGCATAGAAGGCAGCAAATGAAACAGTTTGGTAAGAAGAGTCAAGTTGCTCTATAGAATGGAAGGGAATTTGGATTTGGATTTGAATCACTATTGTAATATTGACCTCAAATAATTTTTCCAGTTACCTAGAAATTTTATATCATATAATTTGGGCCTAAAATTAACTGTTTTATGAGTGGATAGAATGGTAATGAATACAATTATCTGTGTTACAGAATAGAGTCTTTTCTGAAATGTTTCCTATGAAAACTATATCCCATGTTACTGTGCCTTGCTATCTGAATACTACCTTTATACATGGAAACTTAAAGAGAAAGAGTTTGGAGGCTGTTTTCTTCCCATCCTGTAGAAAATTAGAAAACTACGATTTCCCTCTAGCAACATCTCTAATACCATCAAGTCAGGCTTTGTATAACACAAGCACAGTGTACAAAAAGTTTTCATAACTCATTTGTGTCTTTATAGCCACCCTATAAGGTCAGCAAGGCAGAGGCTCAAAGAGATTTAAGTGTCTTGTGCAAATTCATGTGGAAAGTAAGCAGGATTCCTGTCTTCTAAGACCAGCTTTCTTACTTTCTTTTTGTGCTTATCCTGCTGACTGCCCCACATTTATTATACCTTCCCTGAAGACTCCTGTAAGTGACATCTTAGAATATTATCAAAGCAAATCATAAAAGGTACATTATGAATTCACTATATTTTACTGAGTTAGAATTTGTTTAGGCAGTATTTCATACAGAGGTCAAAAGTGACTGTTTACTGGACTTTTGGGGATAAATTTTGAGGCATATTCTGTAAGGCTTTTTGAGTAAATACTCTTTTTAAAGAGTTCTTATTGGTACCTGCCAAGGGCCCAGAAGAGTTAATTGGCTTACAAAACATATGTGGCTTGCACTCAGGGAGAAGTTCATTTAACATTTCTTAACATCTGGATGCACTGTTTGTTGTTGTTGTTATTTCCGTTCATTTCAGTTCAGTCGCTCAGTCGTCTCTGACTCTTCGGGACCCCATGAGTTGCAGCACGCCAGGCCTCCCTGTCCATCACCAACTCCTGAAGTTCACCCAAACCCATGTCCATCGAGTCCGTGATGCCATCCAGCCATCTCATCCTCTATGGTCCCCTTCTCCTCCTGCCCCCAATCCCTCCCAGCATCAGAGTCTTTTCCAACGAGTCAACTCTTCGCATGAGGTGGCCAAAGTATTGGAGTTTCAGCTTTAGCATCAGTCCTTCCAAAGAACACACAGGATTGATCTCCTTTAGCATGGACTGGTTGGATCTTCTTGCAGTCCAAGGGACTTTCAAGAGCTTTCTCCAACACCACAGTTCAAAAGCATTCAGTTCTTCAGCACTCAGCTTTCTTCACAGTCCAACACTCACATCCATACATGACCACAGGAAAAACCATAGCCTTGACTAGATGGACCTTTTTGGCAAAGTTAATGTCTGCTTTGTAATATGCTATCTAGGTTGGTCATAACTTTCCTTCCGAGGAGTAAGCGTCTTTTAATTTCATGGCTGCAGTCATCACCATCTGCAGTCATTTTCGAGCCCCCAAAATAAGGTCTGACACTGTTTGCCCATCTATTTCCCGTGAAGTGATGGGACCAGATGCCATGATCTTCGTTTTCTGAATGTTGAGCTTTAAGCCAACTTTTTCACTCTCCTCTTTCACTTTCATCTGCCATAAAGTGGTATCATCTGCATATCTGAGGTTACTGATATTTCTCCCGGCAATCTTGATTCCAGCTTGTGCTTCTTCCAGCCCAGCGTTTCTCATGATATGCTCTGCATATAAGTTAAATAAGCAGGGTGACAATATACAGCCTTGATGTACTTCTTTTCCTATTTGGAACCAGTCTGTTTGTTCCATGTCCAGTTCTAACTGTTGCTTCCTAACCTGCATACAGATTTCTCAAGAGGCAGGTCAGGTGGTCTGGTATTCCCATCTCTTTCAGAATTTTCCAAAGTTTATTGTGATCCACACAGTCAAAGGCTTTGCCATAGTCAATAAAGCAGAAATAGATGTTTTTCTGGAACTTTCTTGCTCTTTCCATGACTCAGCAGATGTTGGCCATTTGAACTCTGGTTCCTCTGCCTTTTCTAAAACCAGCTTGAACATCTGGAAGTTCATGGTTCGTGTATTGCTGACCTTAACTGCAAATACACAAGTCATAGAGGATACTTTTTGGTCAATTATTATATCTTTTGGAGAAGGAAATGGCAACTCACTAGAAAATCCGATGGACCAAGGAGCCTGGCAGGCTACATTCCATAGGGTCACAAGAGTCAGACGTGACTTAGCAACTAAACCACCTCATTATATCTTTAGAAAAGTCAGAAAGGAAGTATATGGTAGAGATATAATACTAGAGGTAGTAAAGTACTGGAGAATTTGATTTGGACCCCCCTGTGTTACGTTGTGGTGTAATCATTTGTCTAGTGAGATTAAATTTCATACTACTGTGTAATAACTGATTTTTCCTCTAATACTATTTTATAGGACTTGGCTTTAGTTTCTGCATGTAGCTCTTGCTGTTATATTGTATTTGCTTAATTTAAAGATTTTTCAAATAAATTTTGCCAAGGGTGCCTTGTTCCAGTCTGCCTGTGATATTATGCTAGCTTTATAAAAATGCTTTTTTTAGTCCTGTTAATAATTATTTTACTGATCCATTTGGCAGAATAAACTTATGTCACCAATTTCACCTTGTGGAAAATTCACAGTATACATTTTATGCTCAGAAGGATGGAAATAAGGTCTTATAAAGATACTCAGGCACACTATGATAGAGAGGAACCAGAAATCTAGAACCTGGATATGTATATGGAGACATCTCTATTGATTTCTCTCTTTCTCCATATCCTCATGAGATATTTAGGCTGGAAAATTGCTGTTATCCCTCCCAAGGGTGCATCTTTATTAATCTAGAATTCAGGGTAGATACCAGAGGTGAAGAGTGAGGAGTGAGTGAAATGAATGAAAATAGTTAAAACGTACAAACTTCTAGTTATATGATAAACAAATTCTGGGGATACATGGAATGGACAGCAAGTGATTGTAGTTATGATGCTGTATTATATATTTCTGAGCTGAAAAGAGACTAGATCTTAAAATTTTTCATCAAACACAAAATTTTATAACTTTGTGAGGTGATGGATGTTGACTAAACTTACTGTGGTCATCATTTCACTATATACATTATAGATGTATCTCCAATCATTGTGTTGTACACAATGTTGTGTATAGCTAAATGTTGTTGTACACTAAAACTAATACAGTGACATATGTGAGTTATGTCTCATTTTAAAAAAAATAAAACACAGGTCAGCAAACTTTTCCCTCAAGAGGCATACATTAAATATTTCAGGCTTTGCTGAACATACAACATCCTCATCACAAGGACTCAGCGCTACAGCTGTAGTGCAGAAGCTGCCATAGGCAGTGTTCCTATAAAGCTTTATTTATGGACACAAATTTGAATTGCATACAATTTTTATGTGTCACAGATTTTCTTTTCTTTTCTTTTCTTTCTATTGCAACCACTTCTAAACGTAAAAAAGCATTCGTAACTTGCAGACCATATGAAAATTGGCAGATTTGGCCTATGGGCAAGTAGTTGGGCAACTCTTGATTTAGAAAAGTTTATACATGTATTTATAATATTTTAGAGCTTACAGTATGCAAGGTATTATCTTGCTGTGCATGTATACAGGTGATTATTTTCAAATTCCTTTCCCTGATTTCATAAATGATCATGAGATACTTGAAAAATCTGAAGGGCCTCTAACCAGATTGTGTGTATATGTGCTTGTTGATAATTTTTCCAGAATACTTCAATGTCTCTGGGCTTTACTTTACCTAATATTTGCCCATTTGTATAGATGAATGAAGATTTTCAACAGTTTTTCTTTGCATCACTTTTAAAACTATGTGCTATTTAAAAAGTGTCTGTAGCCCTTCCTTCTATATTTGATGAGTCTCTTTTAGCAAGGGTCAAGGGACTTTTCAGGAACATATTTGAAGAGACTGAGAATTCTGCATAAGAAAGTTCAGCTACTTGGAAGGATGGGCCTTATAGAAGATGACTGATTTAAACCATCCTTTGTGCCTCTAAGGTAGTTATTTTCATCAGAACCCAAAATACATCCAGTGATTTTGGGGGGTAGGTGTTGCTTCGTAGAATCTCCCTATACACTTAAAAAGGTCCCTTCCCTTCTTTGTTAACTATCAGATTCACCCTATATTCCAGTATTCTATCCCCTATAAAATGCAAAATGAACATGTGAGTGATATGGAGGTACCATTCAAATTTAGGGAGTTTCTTTTGTTTCCCAAAGAAGTTATTAAAACAAGATGCATTACACATATAAAATCCTACTGTATGTGCTCTTTTATAAGATGATTCTTTTTCAATTGCTATAAAAGAAATCACAAGTATTTTTCTGTTATTACAATGTTTTGTGAACTTTACACTATTGACTGTATAATCATCATTCGCATCATTGTACTCAAGTTTTTATGTAATTATTTCCTTATCTCTGGTCATCTAGATTGTCATTTTTGTGCCACTTCAGATAATACCATATGATTTTCTTTGGCCCAAATTCCTGGCTTATCTTCATTTTCTCTTTCTTTCTTTAATAACAACTAGTATTACTGTGTCAAGATACGACTATTTGTAATCCATTTAACAATCTTATCTTTCCTTGAATTTTTTTTTTTTTAGTTTACATTCTAGAAGAGTTTCTGTAGACTGAAAATAGTCTGCATTTTAAAAATCATGTTTGCTAATTGGGTCAATGAGAAGCATGGTGTCTCAGTTCAAATAAAATTTTTTAAGTACTCACTGAATGAGAAGTGTTAAAACTGAGAATAGGGAAATATTTTTGAATAGTCTCACTCTGTTTTTAAGGAACTAAAATTCTCTTGAGGGAAATAGCCATATAAACTTTTGGAATGCAAGGGGAAAAAATGCTATAAAAGAATCAAAAGTACTATGAAAATTATTGAGAATGAGATCATTACAGATAAATCATGAAAAGTTCCATAGATGAACTGACCTAGAGGAGAATGGGAATTCCTGAGAGAGTGATTATTACCAGATTGGGGGTGGGGTTGTTTGGACAAATGGGGAGATACTAGTCAAATGGTACAAACTTCTAGTTATTAGATTAAGAAGTTCTAGGGATCTGATGTACAGCATAATGACTGTAACTAAAAATGTATGATAAACTTGAATGTTGCTAAGAGAGTAGATCTTAAGTGTTCTCACCACAGAAAAAGAAATGATAATTATGTGATAGGGCGGAAGTGTGAACTAAAGCAATGGTGGTGATCATTTCGGAATATATAAATGTGTCAAATCAACACATCAGTATACTTAAACTTAGATAGTGTTTGAATTATATCTCAATAAAGCTGCAAAGGAAAAACAAGAAAATAAGAAGTAGTAACATTGACTTTATTTCCTAAATATGGAGGGTGATTTTTTTGTTGTGGTTGTTTTAATCAGCTGAAAGAAAGCAAGTACTTCTGGGTTGTGGGAAATGAGGGGGGCAAGTCAGCAAGTGCTGTTTTAATAAGCAGTTTTATAGGATGATTTGACTCTGTAAACTGTACATTAATAACTGTCATAAACTATGCTTAAAACTTCCACAAAGAAATTAAAAGTGGCTTATATTCTTGCAGAAGAAGAATGGGAGTTCATTAGTTCAGGGTAGCAGAAATATTCTAGGCAGAAAAATATGAACCGATGGAGGGAAGTGTGAGAGAGAAGTTGAGGATGGCAACTCAGTAGGATTAAGTGTGCAAGAATGATCTGAAATGAAAATGAGAGAGGAGAGATGGAAGTCATCTTTTTAAAGCCATATTCATCCTGTATGTGATGGGAGCACAAAGAGAAATGACATCTTTATAATTCTATAATGTGCTATTTAATAGGATAAGAGCTTTGTCATATATATTTCACATAATCACCATGATAACCTTATGAGGTCAGTTAGCATTGTTTTCCCCATTTCACTGATGAGGAAATTAAGATTCAAAAAGGTGAAGTGAGGAAAGTGAAAGTTGCTCAGTTGTGTCCGACTCTTTGTGACCCCATGAAATTCTCCAGGCCAGAATACTGGAGTGGATAGCCTTTCCCTTCTCCAAGGGATCTTCCCAAACCAGGGATTCAACCCAGGTCTCCCACATTGCAGGCAGATTCTTTACCAGCTGAGCCCCAAGGGGGGCCCAAGAACACTGGAGCGTGTAGCCTATCCCTTCTCCAGGGGTTTTCCCGGCCCAGGAATCAAACCAGGGTCTCCCCCATTGCAGGTGGATTCTTTACCAACTGACCTATCAGGGAAGCCCAACATGGCCCAAATCACAAAGTAAGTAGTGGGTAAATAATTCATAACAGGTGTCTCTGACTCCAAAGGCCATGTTTTTTCCTACCATAATATTAGCATACTACTGGGTTATTAAAAGATTTTAAGCTTTGTGGTGGCAAATCAGGTTTTAGGTTTGAAAGAATAAGTCTGGCATGGTATGGAACCAGATTTTAGGACACCATTTTTCACCAATTTGCAAGTGTGTCTCTAAGAGGACTATTTAGTAGGATATGTTAGTAGGATATTTAGTAGGATATTGTTCATTCGAATTCCGATTTCAGTTCTACTGACACTAGTCAGCATTTCCTGGGTACTAGGCCCTCTTCCTCCTGTGTTTTACCACATTCTATAAATTAATATTAATTGTAGTTGAGTAGAATATTTCAATATTAAAACATGTTTTAGAACATTTGTCTAGTTTGAGCTACTAGAAAAACTGTTTTGAAAAAACATATGTGATGTTCAGGACTAAATCTCTTTTGTCAATATGTATTATCAGCATGCATGTGGTTGTGTGTCAAGGTTAGAATTTCCTGTGATCACAGCTTAAACAATGTTATTCTGAAACTTTTTAAGCATCCAACCATATTTCATACTGAAATGGAGTTTTTGATTTGGTGGGAAATTGAGAGGTCTACATAATTAATGTTATTTTTTAGTTGTCCAGGGTTGAAAGTTACGACCAGTTGGGTGGAATTCTTATTTGAATTTTCTTACCCATTACTAGCTCCATAGAAGATCTCTAAATCCTTTATAAGTTGGCAAAATAATTTTGGTAAAAGGGCCATAATTGTTAAACGTTTATTTTAAAATACTGAAGGCCAGAGATTATAGGGCAAATGTAACTTGCTGACTGATTGGAGGCACAGTGATGGACCTTTTCAAACTGATAGAAGGTGAAATTTGTTTAAAAATTTTTAAAAATAAAGATAAAGGGATAAATAAATGTTCTTTTTAAAAAAAAATGAAGGAGAGAAGGACTTTATCACATCCAGGGCAGCAACAGAGTTGCTTGGGAACTAAAGCAAGCTGTGTGCAGCATCCCTTTCTACTCAGTACACTCAGGAGTGTTAATTATATTGTTCCACTCTGATTAAAATGCAGGTAAGCACTGCTGATGGCCTTGAACAGTTTACTGATAAGAAACTCTGCAATTAATTGTGATGACCATTCCAAGAAAAACAAACAACAGTGAAAGCTAGAAATGTGTGTACTCTAAAAGATTGTAGAGCTACAGTCAGGAAGAAGACATACTTACTGTAAATACCTCAAATGGGACTGGTGGGCGAGAGGGACCAAAGAAGGATGAAAGCTGCTTTGTCTTTTATTGGCTAAACCACTCTTAACCCTTCCACTCGTGCCAGTGTTTATATACCAGTTATGTGCGTTATGAAGGAAAAACAACTGAGTCTTTCTGATTTCTCCTTCTTCTTTTGAGGATATTTTCTTGACTGTGTGCTTCAAAGGCATGTGCTTCTTGATTCTGTGTGCTCCCCCCACCTCCAAGTGCAATTAGCTGTGTGTTTTTTATTGACAATGTTTGTTTCAAGAGAAATAAAACAGCAAGACTTTGGGAGAAAATGGCTTAATAGAAGTATCCATGGTAGCTGTGAAAGTTTAGTATAACTCAGCAAAGCAGAGGAAAGAAAAAAAACAGGAATAAATTACAAGCATAGCCCAGAGGAAAGTGACCTTACCCAACATCTAGAAATGTTTGTACTTGGAATAAGTCAAGGATGCAAGAGTTATTACCTAGATTTATACAGCCAGAAGGCTAACTGTAGACTAAATTATATAATGAAACAATATAACAGAAGTTTGTGTCTGTATGCAAATGCCACTCGATTTCCTGTGTCTTGCTCAGACTTCTCTTCTGAGCTCCAGATCCATATATCCAACTGGCAATTTGCCATCTCAACTTGTATGCTTCATGCAATTGAGACTTGGTTAGTCCAAAGCTAAATAAACCTTTGAATATTCTTCACAAAATTCCCTCCTAATGTTTGCATTTCCTTTGTTCATGCTGGAAATCCAGAAATCATTCTTAATAATTCTTTCTTTTTACTATTCAGGTTTCATCCCCCACCCCAGTTGAGCCAGGATTATGTCTATAATATATATTGCAACCATCTTTGGTCACCCTAATCCAAGTCACCATCATTTCCTGTCTAGACCATAAGCACTGTTTCCTAATTCTTCTCCCGTTTACTAATCTTGACCCCTTCCCTCCATTTTCCACATAGCTGCCATAACTGAATCTTTTTCAAAGTGTAATTTTCACCAGCCTCTCCTGTTTAAGGTCTTGCAGTACATTCCCATTACTTTAGGATGAAACTTAAGCTTCTTATCATGGCCACAAAGGCCCCACCTGCTCCTCAAACTTCATTTCCTCATTGTTAGGTTATTAGGCAAAAATACTTAAGGTAAAATAGATTTATGAAATGATAACACCCAGATAAAGCCCTGCTTTATTTATGGACAGACTTCAGTGGTAAGGAACTGATATCCTCTAATTTGTTGACTTTGCATTGTGAATCTCTTGTCTGTGGGCATATACTGCTCTTATTAGTATCCACAGTCAGTTAATGAATAAGGAAAACATAACCCTAAGCTTACTATATGCTTCCAAAACCTCTATGATCTGACCTGTAACCCTAAGTAGAACTGCCAGTCCGAGCAGCACTAATGTGGAAAGGACTCGAATGACTCCAGTATTTTGACCTCAGTACTGACACTGACCTCGTGACAACCTACATTCACTTGGGGTTAAAGTTGACAATTTTGTATATGTATATATCTGTGAACTCAATGCACTGAACTTACTCTGGGAAAACCCAGTCAAGTGCAGAAATAGCTTTGCCAAATAGTATAGTCCCAGTAATTTCCTTGATGAGGTCAGGAATACAATTTGTGGGTAATTCAGCTACAGTCACAAAAATTACACTCAAGAAGGCTAACGTTCTTTTAATATAGCATCATGATTTGATGATGACAATATCTAAATATCTACATGTATTTAGTTCTTACCAAATATAATGTGGAAGAAAGTGTTCAAATGGCTTCTCAATCCATATAAGCTTTTTGGACCGTATTAAAGATATAGTATACCAAGAGGAAAGTTGCCGTTAAGTGATTGCTCAGATGAAAACATCTGTGAATGCTTTTTCAAGAAGCAAATAGTTGTTTTGGAGGGAAAAAAAAGTGCCCATTTCTTAGTCCTAGTTTATTAGCATTTTAATAATATTGAATATAATTGTTTCTCACACTTTTTTGACTTTTTCATAATATTCATTATAATTCAAAACTAAATACATATATAAACATAGACTCAAAATTCCAAATTTTACAAACTTGTAATTTCAGATCTCTTAAGACTTTTGTCCTTTCTAGCCTTTAGTCAATAGTCTACATTTTACATATTTTTCTGTAATTTTACTAATTTTAAGTCCCCGTATTATAGATAATATTAAGTAGCATCCTTTCACAAGGATCCCTTTTACCACTAGTGTTCTGATTCCAAGGCAAAGAAGAATGCATTACATAAACTTGACAGATGAATATTAATATAGGATTGTCATAAAGTAGCTGAAGGTTCTGGCAAGCTTTTTGTTAAGGAGAATAACATTCCATTCACTCACATAAAATCTACAAGGAAGGACAATTCAGCATAGTCCAGCCTCAACTCAGTAAAGACACGACTTGACCCATTAAAATTATTCTGCTTTGACATGTGAGTGAGTCAGAGATCTTTTACTCTAAGAAAAACAAATGAGCTTTGAAAAAGATTCTACCTAATGACAACAAACTATTCCAACAAGACTATATTCAGCATCGCTTTATAGAAGCTTCGGCTTGCATCTGTACATCCCAATCCTGGCCTAGAGCTAAGACTGTCAACAAGAATAGGAGATTTCACTTTGTTTTTTAGCCTTTGATTTAAAAAATCACACATATGATTTGCTGCAGGCAGAATAACACTTGCAGAAGAGGCATCAGGTAAAAGAACTCCATGCTTCACTGGCAGCTCGGCTGTCCCGTGCTGATGGGTTGGTGATCAGGGTATAGAATGTTGAGCTGCAAATCATAATTTGGAGGGTTTTTAAATTTTCTCTCCCTCTTCCTTTACCTCATTTATCCTTTTAGCATGCCTGCGATAGTAGCAAGATTTTGTTTTGTTTTGTCCTTTTGTTAGAAGGCTCCATTTGTTTCTTTTTAAAACAGTGCATTTAGACTGAGGTTTGCAGGCTGAGATCTTATACAAATGTATGAAACCAGACAGTGAAATATACTTCGGTTTTTATTAATATTTTTTAGATAAACATGCATATGGTTTATAAGGTAGCTCACATGTTGTGTTATGGATGTTCCTCTGCTCCCAGCATCAGTTCAGGCCATATTATGGATCCAGTTGAGAAAAACTGTACTTTATCCCCAGAGGCACATGTTCCGAGGACAAACGATGGATGGCTCTTGTGAGCACACATTGAGGACAAATATTTTTAAATTTCACTTAGTAAGGATCCTGGTGGCTCAAACAGTAAAGAATTTGCCTGCAGTGCAGGAGACTCAGGTTGAATTCATGGGTTGTGAAGATCCCCTGGAGAGGGCATGGCAACCCATTCCAGTATTCTTGCCTGGAGAATTCCATGGACAGAGCCTGGTGGGCTACAGTCCATGGGGTAGCAAAGAGTTGGGCACGACTGAGTGACCAACATTTTTACTTTCACTAGTTAAATCGTGTTTTCTGTTAAGATGACTTTTTAACAGGTTTTTTTTTTTTTTTTTCCTCCCTCTTGAGATTGACTCATTCTCTAATGGGTTTTTTTTTTTTTTTTTNAAAAAAAACCCATTAGAGAATGAGTCAATCTCAAGAGGGAGGAAAAAAAAAAAAAAAAACCTGTTAAAAAGTCATCTTAACAGAAAACACGATTTAACTAGTGAAAGTAAAAATGTTGGTCACTCAGTCGTGCCCAACTCTTTGCTACCCCATGGACTGTAGCCCACCAGGCTCTGTCCATGGAATTCTCCAGGCAAGAATACTGGAATGGGTTGCCATGCCCTCTCCAGGGGATCTTCACAACCCATGAATTCAACCTGAGTCTCCTGCACTGCAGGCAAATTCTTTACTGTTTGAGCCACCAGGATCCTTACTAAGTGAAATTTAAAAATATTTGTCCTCAATGTGTGCTCACAAGAGCCATCCATCGTTTGTCCTCGGAACATGTGCCTCTGGGGATAAAGTACAGTTTTTCTCAACTGGATCCATAATATGGCCTGAACTGATGCTGGGAGCAGAGGAACATCCATAACACAACATGTGAGCTACCTTATAAACCATATGCATGTTTATCTAAAAAATATTAATAAAAACCGAAGTATATTTCACTGTCTGGTTTCATACATTTGTATAAGATCTCAGCCTGCAAACCTCAGTCTAAATGCACTGTTTTAAAAAGAAACAAATGGAGCCTTCTAACAAAAGGACAAAACAAAACAAAATCTTGCTACTATCGCAGGCATGCTAAAAGGATAAATGAGGTAAAGGAAGAGGGAGAGAAAATTTAAAAACCCTCCAAATTATGATTTGCAGCTCAACATTCTATACCCTGATCACCAACCCATCAGCACGGGACAGCCGAGCTGCCAGTGAAGCATGGAGTTCTTTTACCTGATGCCTCTTCTGCAAGTGTTATTCTGCCTGCAGCAAATCATATGTGTGATTTTTTAAATCAAAGGCTAAAAAACAAAGTGAAATCTCCTATTCTTGTTGACAGTCTTAGCTCTAGGCCAGGATTGGGATGTACAGATGCAAGCCGAAGCTTCTATAAAGCGATGCTGAATATAGTCTTGTTGGAATAGTTTGTTGTCATTAGGTAGAATCTTTTTCAAAGCTCATTTGTTTTTCTTAGAGTAAAAGATCTCTGACTCACTCACATGTCAAAGCAGAATAATTTTAATGGGTCAAGTCGTGTCTTTACTGAGTTGAGGCTGGACTATGCTGAATTGTCCTTCCTTGTAGATTTTATGTGAGTGAATGGAATGTTATTCTCCTTAACAAAAAGCTTGCCAGAACCTTCAGCTACTTTATGACAATCCTATATTAATATTCATCTGTCAAGTTTATGTAATGCATTCTTCTTTGCCTTGGAATCAGAACACTAGTGGTAAAAGGGATCCTTGTGAAAGGATGCTACTTAATATTATCTATAATACGGGGACTTAAAATTAGTAAAATTACAGAAAAATATGTAAAATGTAGACTATTGACTAAAGGCTAGAAAGGACAAAAGTCTTAAGAGATCTGAAATTACAAGTTTGTAAAATTTGGAATTTTGAGTCTATGTTTATATATGTATTTAGTTTTGAATTATAATGAATATTATGAAAAAGTCAAAAAAGTGTGAGAAACAATTATATTCAATATTATTAAAATGCTAATAAACTAGGACTAAGAAATGGGCACTTTTTTTTCCCTCCAAAACAACTATTTGCTTCTTGAAAAAGCATTCACAGATGTTTTCATCTGAGCAATCACTTAACGGCAACTTTCCTCTTGGTATACTATATCTTTAATACGGTCCAAAAAGCTTATATGGATTGAGAAGCCATTTGAACACTTTCTTCCACATTATATTTGGTAAGAACTAAATACATGTAGATATTTAGATATTGTCATCATCAAATCATGATGCTATATTAAAAGAACGTTAGCCTTCTTGAGTGTAATTTTTGTGACTGTAGCTGAATTACCCACAAATTGTATTCCTGACCTCATCAAGGAAATTACTGGGACTATACTATTTGGCAAAGCTATTTCTGCACTTGACTGGGTTTTCCCAGAGTAAGTTCAGTGCATTGAGTTCACAGATATATACATATACAAAATTGTCAACTTTAACCCCAAGTGAATGTAGGTTGTCACGAGGTCAGTGTCAGTACTGAGGTCAAAATACTGGAGTCATTCGAGTCCTTTCCACATTAGTGCTGCTCGGACTGGCAGTTCTACTTAGGGTTACAGGTCAGATCATAGAGGTTTTGGAAGCATATAGTAAGCTTAGGGTTATGTTTTCCTTATTCATTAACTGACTGTGGATACTAATAAGAGCAGTATATGCCCACAGACAAGAGATTCACAATGCAAAGTCAACAAATTAGAGGATATCAGTTCCTTACCACTGAAGTCTGTCCATAAATAAAGCAGGGCTTTATCTGGGTGTTATCATTTCATAAATCTATTTTACCTTAAGTATTTTTGCCTAATAACCTAACAATGAGGAAATGAAGTTTGAGGAGCAGGTGGGGCCTTTGTGGCCATGATAAGAAGCTTAAGTTTCATCCTAAAGTAATGGGAATGTACTGCAAGACCTTAAACAGGAGAGGCTGGTGAAAATTACACTTTGAAAAAGATTCAGTTATGGCAGCTATGTGGAAAATGGAGGGAAGGGGTCAAGATTAGTAAACGGGAGAAGAATTAGGAAACAGTGCTTATGGTCTAGACAGGAAATGATGGTGACTTGGATTAGGGTGACCAAAGATGGTTGCAATATATATTATAGACATAATCCTGGCTCAACTGGGGTGGGGGATGAAACCTGAATAGTAAAAAGAAAGAATTATTAAGAATGATTTCTGGATTTCCAGCATGAACAAAGGAAATGCAAACATTAGGAGGGAATTTTGTGAAGAATATTCAAAGGTTTATTTAGCTTTGGACTAACCAAGTCTCAATTGCATGAAGCATACAAGTTGAGATGGCAAATTGCCAGTTGGATATATGGATCTGGAGCTCAGAAGAGAAGTCTGAGCAAGACACAGGAAATCGAGTGGCATTTGCATACAGACACAAACTTCTGTTATATTGTTTCATTATATAATTTAGTCTACAGTTAGCCTTCTGGCTGTATAAATCTAGGTAATAACTCTTGCATCCTTGACTTATTCCAAGTACAAACATTTCTAGATGTTGGGTAAGGTCACTTTCCTCTGGGCTATGCTTGTAATTTATTCCTGTTTTTTTTCTTTCCTCTGCTTTGCTGAGTTATACTAAACTTTCACAGCTACCATGGATACTTCTATTAAGCCATTTTCTCCCAAAGTCTTGCTGTTTTATTTCTCTTGAAACAAACATTGTCAATAAAAAACACACAGCTAATTGCACTTGGAGGTGGGGGGAGCACACAGAATCAAGAAGCACATGCCTTTGAAGCACACAGTCAAGAAAATATCCTCAAAAGAAGAAGGAGAAATCAGAAAGACTCAGTTGTTTTTCCTTCATAACGCACATAACTGGTATATAAACACTGGCACGAGTGGAAGGGTTAAGAGTGGTTTAGCCAATAAAAGACAAAGCAGCTTTCATCCTTCTTTGGTCCCTCTCGCCCACCAGTCCCATTTGAGGTATTTACAGTAAGTATGTCTTCTTCCTGACTGTAGCTCTACAATCTTTTAGAGTACACACATTTCTAGCTTTCACTGTTGTTTGTTTTTCTTGGAATGGTCATCACAATTAATTGCAGAGTTTCTTATCAGTAAACTGTTCAAGGCCATCAGCAGTGCTTACCTGCATTTTAATCAGAGTGGAACAATATAATTAACACTCCTGAGTGTACTGAGTAGAAAGGGATGCTGCACACAGCTTGCTTTAGTTCCCAAGCAACTCTGTTGCTGCCCTGGATGTGATAAAGTCCTTCTCTCCTTCATTTTTTTTTAAAAAGAACATTTATTTATCCCTTTATCTTTATTTTTAAAAATTTTTAAACAAATTTCACCTTCTATCAGTTTGAAAAGGTCCATCACTGTGCCTCCAATCAGTCAGCAAGTTACATTTGCCCTATAATCTCTNCCTTCATTTTTTTTTAAAAAGAACATTTATTTATCCCTTTATCTTTATTTTTAAAAATTTTTAAACAAATTTCACCTTCTATCAGTTTGAAAAGGTCCATCACTGTGCCTCCAATCAGTCAGCAAGTTACATTTGCCCTATAATCTCTGGCCTTCAGTATTTTAAAATAAACGTTTAACAATTATGGCCCTTTTACCAAAATTATTTTGCCAACTTATAAAGGATTTAGAGATCTTCTATGGAGCTAGTAATGGGTAAGAAAATTCAAATAAGAATTCCACCCAACTGGTCGTAACTTTCAACCCTGGACAACTAAAAAATAACATTAATTATGTAGACCTCTCAATTTCCCACCAAATCAAAAACTCCATTTCAGTATGAAATATGGTTGGATGCTTAAAAAGTTNGAACTCTCTTGCTTTTTCCATGATCCAGCGGATGTTGGCAATTTGATCTCTGGTTCCTCTGCCTTTTCTAAACCAGCTTGACCATCAGGGAGTTCATGGTTCACGTATTGCTGAAGCCTGGCTTGGAGAATTTTGAGCATTACTTTACTAGCATGTGAGATGAGTGCAAGTGTGCGGTACTTTGAGCATTCTTTGGCATTGCCTTTCTTTGGGATTGGGATGAAACTGACCTTTTCCAGTCCTGTGGCCACTGCTGAGTTTTCCAAATTTGCTGGCATATTGGGTACAGCCCTTTCACAGCATCATCCTTCAGGATTTGAAACAGCTCAACTGGAATTCCATCACCTCCTCTAGCTTTGTTCATAGTGATTCTTTCTAAGGCCCACTCGACCTCACATTCCAGGATGTCTGGCTCTAGATGAGTGATCACACCATAGTGATTATCTGGGTAATGAAGATCTTTTTTGTACAGTTCTTCTGTATATTCTTGCCACCTCTTCCTAATATCTTCTGCTTCTGNCTAAGGCCCACTCGACCTCACATTCCAGGATGTCTGGCTCTAGATGAGTGATCACACCATAGTGATTATCTGGGTAATGAAGATCTTTTTTGTACAGTTCTTCTGTATATTCTTGCCACCTCTTCCTAATATCTTCTGCTTCTGTTAGTCCAGACCATTTCTGTCCTTTATTGAGCCCATCTTTGCATGAAATGTTCCCTTGGTATCTCTAATTTTCTTGAAGAGATCTGTAGTCTTTCCCATTCATTTATTTTCCTGTATTTCTTTGCTTTGATCACTGAGGAAGGCTTTCTTATCTCTCCCTGCTGTTCTTTGGAACTCTGCATTCAGATGCTTATATCTTTCCTTTTCTCCTTTGCTTTTCGCTATATGGTAGGTATGATTAACCCCATTTTAAATATGTGAGGATTGAGGCTGTAGAGGTTCAAAGGTTCAAACGTGTGCAAGATCATGTATATTTCAAGTCTGACATTTAATGAAAGCCAGGATTCAAGGAAGTTTTGCTCCTTCAGACTCCAAGCTTCAGACTCCAACCCTCCTGCTTGTAACCATGGTATCATGCTTTCTCTAAGGTCAGAAAGATTCATAAATCTGAGATGAAATTCACATCTGTTGACTAAATCTCTGTGTTGCTTCAGAGGAAAAAAAAATATTTTCGAAAGGTTTACAAATTAATTTAAAAATTAACTACTCACTTATACCATATCCTCCACAAAGTCTTCCTTAATCATAGCAAACATAATTAATTTCCTTGTCCCCTGTGTTCTCATAGCATTTTCATATTTTGATTATTATACTTACTGACTTGCCTATACTCTGCTTGTGTGTATGTGTTTTGTACACTGGGTTATAAAATCTTTTGAGACAGAAATCCTTATTCATCTTTGAGTACAACAAACTTAGCACAGTTCTTTATAGAAGATTTTCCTAGTAAATGTTTATTTAATATGTTAGAAGTCATTGTAATAATGACTAATGTTAAATAACATTCTACCAAGTAGAAAACAGCTTGTTATCCTGGCATAACTTCAGTTTTACAAAAAGAAAAGGGGTATAACATGTTTCCACTGTTATTCCTGTAGGTTTTCATTTGAAATGCGGGTATTAAGAATTATCTCTTTGGCTCTTAGAAATCACATTCTAAGAAACTGTCTCGATGGAGCATATAGTTTTTCAGATCAGTCAGCTCAAAAATTTTATATTTGAAATGTCTTGCTTGTTTGAACGGCAGCCTGAAATTACCATGAGCTCCATTTTTCAGACTTTGTTTAGGGAATTGATAGACATTTGGTGCATGATGCTAATGGTGAGAAAAGAGCGTATTGCTTAGTTAAAGGATGTTTAAACCCTTTCAGCCCACTAGAGACTCATCTGGGAAAAGAGCTTAAATTGGATGTTGTAGCCATCGTTTGTTTCTTTTCGCTTTTATTTGAAATTTACTAAAACTACTTTCAATTATGAAAGGCATGCATGGTACGTTGAATGCACACAATTTATAGGCAATGATGGTGATGTTAGTATGAGTTAATTAATATACTCTTGCAGCAATATCTCAATCAGGCACTGTTTGTATAATGTATTTGTACAGTCCACGGGGTCGCAAAGAGTCAGACACGACTGAGTGACTTCACCTCACCTCAGTTATTTCTGGTTAGAATCTTTTTGAGGTAACTTTTGAATATTATAGCAAGCAAGCTTAGCTTTTCATTGAACAGCGCCTGCTGGTTTTAAACTTTGAGATATGGGAAGTGAATTAGCTTTATAAGATAGAAATAAAAAATATGCTGGAAAAGAAAGCAAGTCAGTAAACATGTAATAATACTCTCCTTTGTTTTGCAAAGGTGAAATAGGATAATTACTTATTATTGTCCCAATACATTACTGAAGTTAGAAATGGAAAGATATACAAAACAATCCTCATTGAACTTTTTCAGCTGAAATCTTGATGATGGATATATAGATACACACATATCCATCTATCCATCCACATACACGTACATAAGACAAGCATTTAAAATTATAATCAACTTGAGAGGAGTACATATCAGCTATTCCTTTAAAGCTAAGGCACTCAACCGATGGTGAAAATGAAAAGGAATGAAAAAAATAAAAAGAAGCTATAGAAAAGCTTTCCCAAGGTCATCAGTGAGAAGGAGAATGTTACCTAGTCACTAGTTGACGTTTGAGTAAAAAAGTCATGAGTAACCGAGTTGAAATTAGTTGTAAGAGGTGAAAGTCCCAACTCCTCTTTATCAAAAGCAAACATTTAGTTAAGCATTTTTCATATCAGCTAGGGCATTATCAAATTTGTGTACAGCAACTCTGCTCAATTACTCATCTCCAGATTTCTATATTATGGTCCTGACTCCAAATCTGAAGAGAGCCGATTTCATTTTGCACACTTTTGAGAAATACTCTGTCCACTTTATTTACCCCATATTTTGAACTTTAGTGTGCTGTACAAATGCAAAGCATTTTTTATTAATCTATTTGAATGAAAAGACATTTGAATGTGTATCAATAGACCTAAGTTTTAGCCATGGTCTTTGTAAACTTAGGAAAGACACTCTGTTTCCCCATTTGTAAAGCTGAAAGAATAATGCGTGCCTTGCCCACCTCACATATGTTTTTATTAGGACTAGGTATAGAAATGACTTTGAACATGCTTTGTAAAATGAAGAACCTATATACAAGGTATTAATGACCATTCTGCTGTAAAACTCACAAGTGGGAAATAATTTATTTCCTCCAAGGAAAATATTGTTTGTAAATAACCATGATCTCTTTTTGTCCACCTTCATTTTATCTAAGTCATGTGTGTGGGGTGGGGGGTGTGTATGTTAAGACTGCAACAGAAAAGTACATCCATGCAGTAAGTGCCTATGGAAGAAGCAGGAGGCTTTCACTTCATTATTCTGGGAGTATCCAGATGTTTGGGATTAAACTAATGCCTGTCTTTTTCACTTGGGCTTCCGTGGTGGTTCAGAGGGTAAAGAATCTGCCTACAATGCAGGAGACCCTGGTTTGATCCCTCGGTTGGGAAAATCCATTAAAGGAGGAAATGGCAACCCACTGCAGTATTCTTGCCTGGAAAATTACATGAGCAGAGGAGCCTGGCAAGCTACAGTCCATGGGGTCGCAAAGAGTCAGACACAACTGAGTGACTTTTACTATCTTTTTCACTTGGGTATAACAGAGAAAGAAGCAACAAATGGAATTTGAAGATACTTGCATACTCAATGAAAGGCAATATTCTAACTCTTAGGACACCTATAAAGTAACATACAGCTATGTTTAATGCTTTCAAAAAGGCATGTAGTCAGGGAGGTACAAGTAGTAGAAGGATAGCAACAAACAGTCCAAGCTGATTTCATTGTAAATGAGTGTAGTGCAGGCTGAAAATCCAATAGGCCATTTCATATTTCTTCCTCTTTTTCCTGTAGTGAGAGAGCATTCCAGCTTTGATCACAGTTGGAAATTCACATGGCAGCTTTATTGTTTTGTTGGAAATGTATTCTCAAGCCAAGCAATAGCCCCAAATGAAAAGTTTAGTATGGAAATACATTCCAAAGCCAATTGGAAATGCCTTGTATATTATTCTTTGTTTTGCATTAACTATCTCCCTCAACGCAGATAATTAAGAACCAAATGTACCAACAATTTTTTTAGGTTCAAAAATAAGTTTCCTTCCATGTTTTTATCAGTCAATCAACATCTATTCATTAAGCAGCTACTCCAGACCCTAGCACTATTAGTTACAGAAAATGAAGTAGAAAATAGTCTTTGCTCTAAAGAAACATTTAGTTAAGAGCATGTGTATGAGAAATAAAGCATTCAAAGGATGGTGTTTTATAAAGTCTAACTGGGTGACACTGTTTCTGAACCAAACTCGGATTTGCTTGCCCATATGCAAAAAGCCAATCTACTGCCCTGGGCTGTGGTGAAGGAGAGTGCAACATTTACTGCAGGGCACCAGACAAGGCCTCTGGGGCAGGTACAGCTCACAACACAGGAAGTCCCCTAGGGGCTTCAGGAAAGCATTTTCAAAGGCCAGGTGAGGGACTGGGATCACAGGCCATGTGATTAACTCATGCACAATTCTCTGATTGGTTGATGGTGAGGTAACATGACTGTGTCACAGGGGTTCACATAGCAATCCTCCTGCCCTAGTAGGTCTGGGGGGCTAAGTGCTCATGGTCACCAAGTAGTTAACTCTTCCATTTGGTAAGGGTTTTTTGGATCTGTGAAACAACTCAGGAGATGTGCCTCAGATACTGTTATCTATTTCAGGGAGAAACTAAAGATTCTGGGACTGCCATGATTGATTTACTGTTTAAACTCCTACCAGTTTTCCTGGCCCAATCACTATTTTTGTTGCTATATGGTCACATCCTTTCAATCATTCATTCTTGAGTCAGGCTTTTGTGACTCATGGGAGGCCTGGGAAGCTTATAGCTTTTCTACAAACAGGAGGCAGGCAGAGGACACTGGAGTGAGGGGAGGTCTGTAACGGGAAGGCCCCATAAGGTGCGGCTTATTTACAACACTGGTTTAGAATGTATTAAGAATTCACCAGATAGGGAAGGCTGTGGTTTGCAGCAGCTCATGGAGGAGATAAGACTGCAACATAAGCTCTCTGTGTGCAGGGAGTTTACTGTGCTGGTTGGTCATCTTTTGCACTCCCAGGGCCTGGCACATAGTAGGGCTCAATACATGTCTGGTGAATGAATGAATGCATGATTTGCTCTCTGCTGATACTGTATTTCAAGGATGTTAGAATATTTTGCAGAGGTAGTAGTTAAAAATATTTTGCTACATCCTCTCCTAGGTCACCCAAGATGTAATTCTCTTCGACTTTGAAATTCATGTAATGTCTATTTAAACAACCCCTCCCTCCAAAAAAGCCCTTCACTAGTTGTGTCTGATTAGATAAATATGAAAATGATTTGCACTCTAAGAACTCTCC
>SJYW01043573.1:115997-128998 GCA_006410735.1 Raphicerus campestris | reverse complement strand
AACTCTCTTGCTTTTCCATGATCCAACCAATATTGGCAATTTGATCTCTGGTTCGTCTGCCTTTTCTAAATCCAGCTTGAACATCAGGAAGTTCACAGTTCACATATTGCTGAAGCCTGGCTTGGAGAATTTTGAGCATTACTTTCCTAGCATGTGAGATGAGTGCAATTGTGCGGTAGTTTGATCATTCTTTGGCATTGTTGTGATAACTCATTTTATCCTGACAATTACCGCAGTGAAGTAGATGCTATTAACTTCATTTTACTTTATGATAAAATTGGTACAGAGAGGCTAAGTTTCCCTGCGTTATATAGCTGCTATCTAGCTGGCGGAGCTAATTTTGAACCTGAGTGAAATTCTCTAGAAGTGGCACCCTTAACTAGGTTTGCTATAATGCGTCCCCATCAACTTCTTGACCCAGAAGTTGACACCTTTGCTTGAATCTAGTGCTAGAATCTACCCTTTTATGACATCCTGACATGTGGCCATTTTGACTTCTATTTGAGGACCTAGAGAAATGACAAGGTGCTAAATAAGTACCTCTTGAAACAGCTAGCTACATTTCTGAAAAGCTGTGAATACTAGAGGGTTCTGAATTTGAGCTGAACTCTGCTTTTTCTATAACCTTCAGTCACTGATCCTGTATCTGCATTCTGATACCACACAGATTAATTCTACACCTCCATCCACATGATGACTGTATAGGAATGTATACGGAAAATTCCCGATGCCTTCTGCTTGAATTATGCATAGTCTTTTCCATTTATTGGGCAACTAAATCTGAAAAAAAAAGTTGTATTTTGAAGTAATAAGCAGATTCCATTATTTAATTGAGCACTTATTTATGGAGTTCCTACTGTGTGCAAAATATTCCACTAGGTGCTACCACTTGGGGAGACAATGAATAGCAAGGTAATTTCTCTGCACTGAGCTATTCAGTTCCTACAGATGTTGTAATATAAGATACAAAGTGAAGAATAGACCTGTTATTTGTAGTAACTGAAGTAAGGCTTTAAATAAGTAGTGGCTTGCTAAATGTACTTGTATGCATGCCTTAATTATCCTGCTGGATTACAGACCTATGGTCAGAGAATGCTAATCCAGTTTTGTATTCCCCACAGCTCCCAGCACCAAGCCTTGTGTGCAGCAAACGAACAATAAATATTTTTGAATGAATGAATGAGTGAATGAATGAATGTGAGAAATACAGTATTTATTAATGCTGTGCTTCAAATCATTGTTCTTGTGAATTTCACATGGGATAATCCCAATAAGGAAGACAGTTTTACTTTGCCATTTGGATTCCTTTAAAATTTTTATTTTGCCAAGTTAAATAATAGCACTAAAGAAACAAATTTCCACAGGAGAAATGTCTGTGTGAAATGTTTGAAAGACTGCAAGGTGATTCAGTGGCCAAAAGTATGGAGCTTTAATAGCATTGATCAGTGCTCAGCGCTCTTTGACAAGATTCGCTGCCATCATCTGAGATGCTCCCTGCTGCCACGGAGGCCAGCAGAGGCATTTTCGAGGCTGCCGTTTCGATGTGCTCCTTTACTGCATACTGTACTGGCTGATACTGTCATCACAGTGGAAAATCCCATAAAGCTTGGAAACCTGTACTCTGACCATTCAGTTGGCATTTGTATAGTGCATCACACAGTCAAACTGTCAAGCTCAGACCAGATTTTAACCCCAGTACACTATTGTTTGCTCTGTTTTCTGAGGATGATGGGCTGTGAATGGATATATTTGTTGCTGTTGAGTTTCCCAGTCATATCCGACTCTTTGCAACACCATGGATTGCAGCACGGCAGGCCTCCCTGTCCCTCACCATCTCCCGGAGTTTGCACAAGTTCTTTGCATTGATGATGCCATCCAGCTATCTCATTCTCTGACACCCTCTTCTCCTCCTGCCCTCAATCTTTCCCACCATCAGGGACTTTTCCAGTGAGTATTCTATTCACATCAGATGACCAAAATACTGGAGCTTCATCTTCAACATCAGTCCTTCTAATGAATATTCAGGGTTGATTTCTCTTAAGATTGACTGGTTTGATCTCCTTGCTTTCCAAAGGACTTTCAGGAGTCTTCTCCAACACCACAGTTGGAAGGCGCCAATTCTTTGGCATTTTGCCTTCTTTACGGATCAATGGATGTATACATTATTTTTGCCCCATTCTATAGCCTGTGAAAAGTTGTATGAGTGTCAGGGTACTGTAATACAGTGATGCATGTCCATGATAAAACCTTCAAGTGCCTATTTGCAAACAAATATTAGTATCCTTTCTGCTGTCTCACTTGGCATGACCTTAACATCATGCCTTTATTAGTGTTACCTTACTGATAATTAACTGATAGAGAAATTTAATGTAAGCCAGAAAGAAAAACACCAATACAGTATACTAACACATATATATATGGAATTTAGAAAGATGGTAACGATAACCCTGTATGCAAGAAAGCAAAAGAGACACAGATGTATAGAACAGTCTTTTGGACTCTGTGGGAGACAGAGAGGGTGGGATGATTTGGGAGAATGGCATTGAAANGCCTGTAATTAATAAACATTTTCATTAATGATCTGTAAGGAGTACCAGTAAGCAAGACTTTAATTAAGTTCATGGGTAATAAATTAATAAGTGCAGAAAATACCAATGAAGACAGGAAAATAATTCAAATAGACCAGAGAATTTACAAGATACAGTAATGTAACGAAATTCCACTGACCACATGTCACTCCCTACTCCAGCAAATAAGTGGCGATATTCACTGCATTCATGGGATATACAAAATAAGTAATTGAACAAAATAACTAAATATTGTCAAAAAGGAAGCAACAGCTATTGTCTATGAATGGGACTCTGGATATGTTTCTACATACGGGCATTTTAGTTTGGTGCATTTTCCGTTCAGTTCAGTGGCTCAGTCATGTCCGACTCTTTGTAACCCCATGGACTGCAACACGCCAGGCTTCCCTGTCCATCACCAACTCCTGGAGCCGGCTCAAACTTATGTCCATCGAGTCGGTGATACCATCCAACCATCTTGTCCTCTGTCTCCCCCTTCTCCTCTCCCGCCTTCAATCTTTCCCAGCATCAGAGTCTTTCCTAATGAGTCAGTCCTTTGCATCACATGGCCAAAGTATTAGAGTGTTCTGCTTTTCAGGATCAGTCCTCCCAATGAATATTCAGGATTGATTTCCTGAATATTTGTGTATTTTAGAAGCAATCAAAATAATTATATCACTTGAATGGCAGAACTTGTTAAAAAGCTGACATTTACTGAATAAAGTATTAGCCAGTTCCTGTGTTTAGGCACTTTAAATACTTTGTTTTCTTCAGCTTGCCACATTTTGGCTGCACCTCGTGGCTTGTAGGATCTTAGTTCTTTGGCCAGGGATCAAACCCACACCCCCTCAGTGGCTTAACCACTGAACCACCAGAGAAGTCCCAAGCTTGCCACACTTTATAGGCTCAGAGACATTATGAACATTCCCAAGACCTCATATCCATGTAATGGTAGAGCTAGGTTTGAACTCAGATCTTTCTATGCTGCTTCCAATAATGATATGAAGTTTGAATTAGTGTGTGTGTGTATATGTATGTATGTATGTATGAAAAATATGTTTGGAAACATTTACCATCAGCTAAATGCCATACCATTCAGTGATGCTCAGGTATTTGCCATTAAGCTTATGTTCAAAGCAGAACTTTTACACTTAAAGTGGCCCCAGAAGTCTGTTTGACTAATTAGGCCACCTGGGGGCAAGGATAATAGTTATTTTGGGTTTCCACTGAGTCAGTGCCCTGTTTCACATGTAATTTAACATTGGTCATTTTAATGAATACTTGGGCCTTAGGAAACTTTTCCACTGTGCCAATAAGTCCACATATTTACTCTTGGCCTTGACATCATTACCAGCAAGAAGTAGAAATGGTCATCATGAGTTTCCTTCTAATGACTTGAAACTTTCACAGCAAATAAAACTACTGATCGCTGTGAATGTGTGTGTTTAGAGAGAGAATCCGGAAACAGTTGTGATTTCTCTATGTCTAAGCTAAATGAGCACACGTCTTTGAGTTCATTAGCTCATCAGAAGCACATTTCTAAGAACCACGAAGACTCTGGATAATTAGAACCCATTTTGACTACAAGAAATATAACTGAAAGCCGTGTATTTTGCTGGTAAATGATAAGTAAGATTATTTCAGTATATAAATATGGCAATATTTTTCTTCCATCATCTTTTGAGCCCAAGTTTGTAAAAGTTTGGGTTTTTTTTTAAATCACTTGGAGGATAGGGGTTGTCTTTTCTTCATCTTTAGTCCTAAAACTATATGTGGTTGGGAAGTTGGAGGCAAAGGTAGGCCCTCCCTTGCTAATCCACTACAGTGGGTACCTTTCATAATTAAGCCAGACACCTGTTCATTAACCACAAAATTCTAGCATCATCTCATTTTCTACTTCTGAGAGGTGGACTACTCCTTCTCTAAGCATAGCCAGGATAACAATCTATATTTCTGGCTTTTCTAGATCAGCATTCTTTCAACTATCAGAAATGACCCCGGAAGCCTCAGTGCAGCATTATATGGAGTCCTTACCAGCTGCTGTGAGTTGGCATGTAAGCTGAAACATACACTGTAATCCCCTCCAGAGTTCACCATTGAATGTCTTCTCATGAATGGGGAAAATCTATAGCCATGACTTAGTGTGACATTAAGTAGTTTGGACATAAATGCATTAATTGGTGTACGGTAAATAGCATTTATATGAGAATTGTGCCTGAAATATATACAGTTGAACTCTGTTCACTCCATAGAAGAAGAGCAATTTAGATGGGGCTAGATGTTTGAGGTGTTGAAGATGTCTAAATGGTATAATCTATAACTTACCATTTACCATTTCTGCTGGTCAACATTGGATGTCTTATTATGTGATTAATTTAAAACATTCTAGGGAAAAATGCTACAAGTAAAGGACATGTGGGATATTAGAGTACTGAATTAGCAGATATGGATTCAAATCTTGATCCTGAAAAAAATAAAGGAAGAAAGAGTTGTGCATTTCTTTAAAAATCAGTTTCTCTCTCTGGTTATTACTTTCTTCATCAGTACAAATGAGGAAGATGAATTATATGATCTGTAAACTACTCAGAAGAACTGTGCAAAAGAGATCTTCACTACCAAGATAATCACGATGGTATGATTATTCCCGTAGAGCTAGACATCCTGGAATGTGAAGTCAACTGAGCCTTAGGAAGCATCACTACGAACAAAGCTAGTGGAGGTGATGGAATTCCAGTTGAGCTATTTCAAACCATGAAAGATGATGCTGTGAAAGTGCTGCACTCAATATGCCAGCAAATTTGGAAAACTCAGCAGTGGCCACAGGACTGGAAAAGGTCGGTTTTCATTCTAATCCCAAAGAAAGGCAATGCCAAAGAATGCACAAAGAATGCACAGTTGTACTCCTCTCGCATACTAGTAAAGTAATGCTCAAAATTCTCCAAGGCAGGCTTCAGCAATATGTGAACTGTGAACTTCCTGATGTTCAAGCTGGTTTTAGAAAAGGCAGAGGAACCAGAGATCAAATTGCCAACATCCTCTGGATCATGGAAAAAGCAAGAGAGTTCCAGGAAAACATCTATTTCTGCTTTACTGACTATGCCAAAGCTTTTGACTATGTGGATCACAATAAACTGTGGAAAATTCTGAGACAGGAATACCAGACCACCTGACCTGCCTCTTGAGAAACCTATATGCAGGTCAAGAAGCAACAGTTAGAACTGGACATGCAACAACAGACTGGTTCCAAATAGGGAAACGAGTACATCAAAGCTATATATTGTCACTCTGCTTATTTAACTTCTATGCAGAGTACATCATGAGAAATGCTGGGGCTGGAAGAAGCACAAGCTGGAATCCAGATTGCCAGGAGAAATATCAATAACCTCAGGTATGCAGATGACACCACTCTTATGGCAGAAAGTGAAGAGGAACTAAAAAGCCTCTTGATGAAAGTGAAAGAGGAGAGCGAAAAAGTTGGCTTAAACCTCAACATTCAGAAAACGAAGATCATGGCATCTGGTCCCATCACTTCATGGAAAATAGATGGGGAAACAGTGGAAACAGTATCAGACTTTATTTTTTGGGGCTCCAAAATCACTGCAGATGGTGATTGCAGCTATGAAATTAAAAGACACTTACTCCTTGTAAGGAAGTTATTATCAACCTAGATAGCATATTCAAAAGCAGAGACATTACTTTGCCAACAAAGGTCCGTCTAGTCAAGGCTATGGTTTTTCCAGTAGTCATGTATGGATGTGAGAGTTGGACTGTGAAGAAAGCTGAGCACAGAAGAATTGATGCTTTTGAACTGTGGTGTTGGAGAAGACTCTTGAGAGTCCCTTGGACTGCAAGGAGATCCAGCCAGTCCATTCTAAAGGAGATCAGTCCTGGGATTTCTTTGGAAGGAATGATGCTAAAGCTGAAACTCCAATACTTTGGCCACCTCATGAGAAGAGTTGACTTATTAGGAAAGACCCTGATGCTGGGAGGGATGGGGGCAGGAGGAAAAGGGAACGAGGATGAGATGGCTGGATGGCATCACCGACTTGATGGGCGTGAGTCTGAGTGGACTGAGTGGACTGAGTCTGAGTCACTGAGTTGGTGACTGACAGGGAGGCCTGATGTGCTGCAGTCCATGGGGTTGCAAAGAGTCAGACAGGACTGAGTGCCTCAACTGAATTGAACTGATTCTTCTTTGTAGCTCTGAAGGTTGAGTCTGCTCTCACAGTTGCCTAGGGGATCTGCATATTATTTCCTCGTTCAGTTTGAAAATTCCTATGAATCCTTCATGAATTGAAGGCTGTTAAAAAAAATGGGGATTCACAGATGGCTCAGCGGTAAGGATCCTGCCTGCCAAGAGAAGACGAGGTTCAATCCCTGGATCTGGAAGATCCCCTGGAGAAGGAAATGGAAACCCAGTCCAGTATTCTTGCCTTGAAAATTCCATGGACAGAGGAGCCTGGCAGGCTTCAGTCCATGGGGTTGCAAAGAGTCAGACAGGACTCAGTGACTAAAAGAAAAACAACAAAAGAACTTGAAAAGTAAAACAAATCCATTCGTAGAAATGAATAAATTATGCAGTACAACATAGGGGTAGCATCTTCATTGAGATACTTGTCCTTCAACCAAAAACCTTTAACTGTTCAATATAGTAAAGAAAATCCATTCAACCAAGAAATACCTATAGAACATTTGTATACTGCATGTCACATACGATAAAATCCAAGCCTGAAGCAGCCTATAGCAAAGAGAAGCTATGTGCTTCATATAAAAGGATGACCAAATGGGTGCCTTTCCAATACTGGATGAAATGCTAGAAGAGTCTATCAGAAGTGAGAAAGATCACTTTTGGAAGGGAGCATCAGAAAACGTTTGAGTGGATAATGGAACATTAGCCAGAATAAGGCAGCTCCATAAATATGCCCCAATGACCCTAGCTGAGTTACCAGCACCCAGTAAGTCTACCTGCATCCTCTCTCAAGACCCCTCTCACTAGATCTTGGAGCTATTTCTACCCCTCCCATCCCTACTCCCAACCTTACTCCTCCATTTGAATGTCCAGGGACTTAATCAAATTCATGCTATTATCCCAATTGAGAACAATTTTTAGAAATGACTATAGTCTTTGAACAACTCCATTCAAAAAATAATGGATTTAGGACCATGCTGCTCTATTGGTAACATTCCTCATTCTTAATCCTTGAAAAGAACTTTTTAAAAGTTTTTGGCCACACTGAGCAGCGGGTGGGATCTTAGTTCCCTGGTCAGGGATTGAACCTGCACCCCCTGTAGTGAAAGCATTGAGTCTTAACCACTGTACCACCAGAGAAGTCCGAAAAAGAACTTTCTAAGCTTGCTTTGGGTTTTTTTTTACTGATATATATTTTAGAGCAGTTTTAAGTTTATAGGAAAACTAAACAGCTAATACAGAGTTGTCATATGCCCCCTCTACCGCTCACGGTTCCTCTGAAATTAACATCTTGCATGCTGGGAACGATTGAGGGCAGAAGAAGAGGGCATCAGAGGATCAGATGGCTGGATGGCATCACTGATGCAATGGACGTGAACTTGGGCAAACTTCAGGAGATGGTGAGGGACAGGGAGGCCTGGGTCCTTCAGTCCATGGGATCGCAAAGACTTGGACATGACTGGGTGACTGAACAACAACAAGAACAATTAGTGCAGTACTTTTGTTGTAGTTAATGAATAAATACTGACCTATTGTTTTAACCAAAGTCCATAGTTTACGTTAGGACTCGTTCTTTGTGTTGCACAGTCTATGGTTTCTGAAAAATGTAGAGGAACTTATGTGTGCCATCACCCTATAATACAGAATGGTTTCGCTGCCCTAAACATTCCCTGGGCTCCCCCAATGCATCCCTCCTTCCTTCCTTCCCTCCCTCCCCCTGAACCTTTAGCAACCAGTGGTCTTTTATTGTCTCCATAGTTTTGCCTTTTTCAGAATGTCATACACTTGGAATCATGCAGCATGTAGCCTCTTCAGATTGGCTTCTTACACTTAGTAATATGCAATTAAGGTTTGTCCATGGCTTTTCAAGGTTTGGTAGCTCATTTCTTTATATTGCTGAATAATATTCCATTCTCTAAATGCTTATAAATAGCCCCAGTTTTTGAGAATAGCTCCAAGGCATGTCCTTATTCAGCTTTGCTCCAGCACAGGTTGCAGTTTATCGGTGTCAACCTAATCTATTCTCATCACCATAGAATCTCAGCCACTGAGATAAGGAATTCATGTGCAGCACTGCTTTGCTGAACAAAACAGCATGTGTAAGATGTAAAATAGGTCTTCAGGCACCTGCAGCTCACGGGTGTGTTCTGTAGCTTAAACAATGCAGTTCACCTCTCTATATTTTGGTTTCCTGATGCACAAAGTCAGGTACCAGATGAACTCAAAAGCTCCTTTAAATTCTGAGATGTGATTATCTGGTCTCATCCTCTAGTTTTAAAGGTGAGAAAACAAAGCACAAGGAAATTAGCTAACATCAGTGAGAGCACAGCACATTATTGGCACCGCTTGGGCTGGAAATTTAGTCTCTACGGTTGGTCTAGCACCTTTTTCCAACCATTTCCCCCTGTGCTTTCTGATTCTTCATGTAGGAACCTATCTTTCTTTCTTAACAGTCAGTGAGTATGCAAATTGGTGTTAAAATGAAGAAATAGAGGCTGAAAGGGACTGAAACTTTTCTCTATTTGAGCTTTGACTCTGTTGAAAATGGCCATGCAGGTTTCTGTTTCTAAAGCATGTAATTCTTCTTGTTTTTATTTTATTTTATTTTTACTTTATTCTACTTTACAGTACTGTATTGGGTTTTGCCATACATTGACATGAATCCGCCACAGGTGTATGATAATGGAGGTGAATTGGGGCTTGCCAGGTAGTGCAGTCGGAGAAGGCGATGGCACCCACTCCAGCACTGTCGCCTGGAAAGTCCCATGGACAGAGGAGCCTGGTGGGCTGCAGTCCATGGGGTCGCTAAGAGTCGGGACACGACCGAGCGACTTCACTTTCACTGTTCACTTTCCTGCATTGGAGAAGGAAATGGCAGCCCACTCCAGTGTTCTTGCCTGGAGAATCCCAAGGACGGGGAGCCTGGTGGGCTGCCATCTATGGGGTCGCACAGAGTCGTAGACAACTGAAGCGACTCAGCAGCAGCAGCAGCAGCAGCAGGTGGCTGAGTGGTAAAGAATCTGCCTGTCATGCAAGAGACGTGGAGATACAGGATCTGATCCCTGGGTTGGGAAGATCCTCTGGAGAAGGAAATGGCTACCCATTCCAGTATTCTTAGCTGGAGAATTCTGTGGACACAGGAGCCTGATGATCTACACAGTCCATAGCGTCACAAAGAGCTGAAGACGACTGAAGCCATTGAACATGGCACGGCTGGAGGTGAATACGTTTTAACATTTTCACCACTGATGGGTTGTTCTCCATTATCACAGCAGATATAAAAGGATAGTGAATATTTATTTATATCCATAATATTAGTGAACAACGTAACTGGGGAATAAGTGAAAGAAGTTGCTTCCTGGGATGGCTTTTCACTGTTCCCTGCCAGACTGGGACACTTGTAACCTTGTAATGCTATACCCACCTGTGATCAAGTTCGTTCTCAGGAAGACAGATAAATGAGTTAACCTCTCCCTTGACTTGGTTGAAGTTCAAGCGGGCACCAAATTTGCCCATGTTCTACATCGTAAATACATTGAAAGAGAGGTAGATGTAGATATATTGATAAGGATTTTTTCTCCCTCCTCTTCTTATGTTTTAAAATCCCGTAGGTTTCTTTTTCCTCAATCATCACAAGCTTTTCTAAGTCTCAGTCATTTTTAGTGTTTAGTTCCTTCAGACTGAGGGGTAAACAGCTCTCTACCAGCTTAGAATGATGTTACAGTACCTCTAATTAAAAGGAGCGCGTCAAGGCTGTATACTGTCATCCTGCTTATTTAACTTATATGCAGAGTACATCATGAGAAACGCTGGGCTGGAAGAAACACAAGCTGGAATCAAGATTGCTGGGACAAATCTCAGTAACCTCAGATATGCAGATGACACCACCCTTATGGCAGAAAGTGAAGGTAAGGTAAAGTCTCTCAGTTGCGTCCGACTCTTTGCGACCCTGTGGACTGTAACCTACTAGGCTTCTCCATCCGTGGGATTCTCCAGGCAAGAATACTGGAGTGGATTGCCATTTCCTTCTGCAGGGGATCTTCCCAAGCCAGGTATCGAACCTGGGTCTCCCGCATTGGAGGCAGACACTTTAACCTTTGAGCCACCAACCTATATGGCAGAAAGTGAAGAGGAACTAAAGAGCCTCTTGATGAAAGTGAAAGAGGAAAGTGAAAAAGCTGACTTAAAACTCAGCATTCAAAAAATGAAGATCATGGCATCTGTTCCCATCACTTCATGGCAAATAGATGGGGAAACAATGGAGACAGTAAGACACTTTATCTACTTGGGCTCCAAAATCACTGCAGATGGTGACTGCAGCCATGAAATCAAAAGATGCTTACTCCTTGGAAGAAAAGCTATGACCAACTTAGACAACATATTAAAAAGCAGAGACATTTCTTTGCCAACAAAGGTCCATCTAGTCAAAGCTATGGTTTTTCCAGTGGTCATGTATGGGTGTGAGAGTTGGACCATAAAGAAGGCTGAGCGCTGAAGAATTCATGCTTTTGAACTGTGATGTTGGAGAAGATCAAACCAGTCAATCCTAAAGGAAATCAGTCCTAAATATTCATTGGAAGCATTGATGCTGATGCTGAAGCTCCAGTACTTTGGCTACCTAATGCAAAGGGCCAACTCATTAGAAAAGATCCTGATGGCTGGAAAGATTGAAGGCAGGAGGAGAAGGGGGCGACAGAGAATAAGATGATGGAATGGCATCACTGACTCAATGGACAGGAGTTCGAGCAAGCTCTGGGAGAGGGTGAAGGACTGGGAAGCCTGGCCTGCTGCAGTTCATGGGGTTGCTGAAAGTCAGACACTACTGTATGACTGAACAACAGCAATCTATAATTAAGGGCTAGAATGGAAATATTTTTAGTAAAAGATCTGTGAAATCTGAAGTTTCAGTGAATATTTTGAGTAATTAGGACTAAAATATTTTTAAAACATGGTAGTCAATGAAATTTTTTTCTACAAGTCCAGTTACTGGAAGTGTTATGTCTTCTGGTTGTCTAGAAATGGTGGTGATACATCAGTTCTCATTCTTAGAATCGCAGAGTTTGATTTAATTAACAGAGAAAGTCTGCCTATACAGTAGGGGATAAAGTGTGGATTTTACTTCTTTAATAGTTTGACAAGCAGATTGCAATAAACAAGGCATTTGGAAACTTGTTAGGGTCCCAGAGGCATTATAAATATGCAGTACACTTCTCTGTATTTTCCCAGGTCCCTGAGGTAGAGATGTGATGAATAAAATTAAAACCATGAGTTCTTTTTGTATAGGTTTCAGCTATCACTAATTTAAACCAAGTAATGACTGTTTACAGGTATACCTTCAGTAGTTTCCAAAGTAAAGGAAATGAAATGTAAACATGTGTTTAAGTTGCTCTTTGAAAGATTTTCTACTTTCTGTATCATAATAGTTTTTCTTTGAACTCATATGGAGTAAAACTCTGCTCCTTAATGATTGTTTTATATTTAATAGTGCTGTTAAGACTCATTTGGGACAAAATATTCAGGTAAAGAATTTCTTAGAAAAGTGATATATATTTATGTATAAACACATCATTGGAATAGCATCATCCATCTGGAACAAGTTCTTCAGAATTTGATTTTAATAGATTAATACCCTTACTATGTAAATATATTTGTAGCTATTCATGATTGAACAGATCTTTCTGGTCCCTTTTCAGAGATTTCTTATAAGTTACCGGAAATTCATGGGGAGATAATTTAAACTGCCTGATATTTTTAATATATTGCATATAAGTAGAGGAATATTATAGAAGATCTATGAGAAAAGGTAAAACAGAAAATGTAAAGATTGCAGTAATATTTAACATACTAAGCAATTTTGACACATGATAGACAATTATTGAAAAGGGTAGCCTTTTCTATTGTTAACTCTGAAAAAGAGGAGTCTTTTTATTGAAAATCCACATGACTATGTTGCTTTTAAGAAAGGAAAAAAAAAACATTGATGGGGAGGTGAAATTTTTACTTACAGGGGATTAAGGACTCAGTTCTGTCCGTTGTGAAATTTGGAGAGTGGGAAAACTAATTTGCAGATTATGCCCTTGGAGTTCAGTAATAAGCTAGTTGAAGTACTGTGGGCTTGTATCTAGAAAAAGACACCTGTATTTTGTCTTAATGTGCCTTTGCCTTCACAGTTGCAACTGAATTACACCCAGAAGTGCTAAATTGCAACCCCCCGCAGCCATTTTTCAGTGCATTTTTAAACGAAT
>SJYW01043573.1:104248-115846 GCA_006410735.1 Raphicerus campestris | reverse complement strand
AAACGAATGTATTTAAATAACAGACCAATTGAACTAAGAAAAGCACATTCTTTTACTGAATTGATCCTTAATCCTTTTCTTGTATTGTCCTCTTGATAGATGTACTTTATATTTTTGCTTTTTAACAATTTCAGCCAGTGCCATGCTGTAACTAAAATGAGAAAACAGTTCTAACATGATAGTAGGGACTCTCTGAATTAATTTATGCTTCTTGTTTTGTTTTTTCTACCTTACCAAAATACTCTTTTCAGTATTACAGAACAGAGACATCGTTATTCCCCACGTTATACAATAAATGCATCCTTAAGCTTATCTCACTCCCAATAGTTGATGGCCCTCATTGTCCCTCCCCGTATTGCCCCCCCCACAGGCGACTAGTATTTCGCTCTGTATCTGTGAGTATGCTTCCTTTTTGTTATATTCATTGCTTTCATTTTTTAGATTCCACATATAAGTGATAGCAAACAGTGTTTTTCTTTCTGTGACTTATTCATGTGGCATAATTCCCTCTAAGTCTACCCATGTTGCTGCAAATGGCAAGCTTTTCCTCGTTTTTATGCCTGAGAAGTATTCCATTACACCTTGTCTTCTTTATCCATTCATCTGTTGACAGTTATAAGTTCTGCTATGAGCATTGGTATGCATGTATATTTTGAATTAGTATTTTTTGGTTTTTCATATGTATGCCCAGGAATGGAATTGCTAGGTCATATGATAGTGTTTGGGCTTCCCTAGTGGCTCAGACAGTAAAGCATCTGCCTACAGTGCGGGAGACCTGGGTTCGATCCCTGAGTCAGGAAGATCCTCTGGAGAAGGAAATGGCAACTCACTCCCGTACTCTTGCCTGGAGAATCCCATGGACAGAGGAGCCTGATAAGTTACAGTCCATGGGGTCGCAAAGAGTCGGACACGACTGAGCGACTTCACTTCATGATAGTGTTTAAAACCTTTTAATAACCCTGGTGGCTCAGATGGTAAAGCGTCTGTCTACAATGCGGGAGACCTGGGTTCGATCCCTGAGTCGGGAAGATCCGCTGGAGAAGGAAACGGCAATCCACTCCAGTACTATTGCCTGGAAATCGCATGGACAGAGGAGCCTGATAAGTTACAGTCCATGGGGTCGCAAAGAGTTGGACATGACTGAGCAACTTCACCTTCACCTTCACAGCCATTCTAATGTATGATGGCTGAATATAGGCCCAGTTCAGTGTCTGAGACTGCATCTAAGTACTTTGTTTCGGACCCTCTTGTTGACCATGATGGCTACTCCATTTCTTCTGAGGGATTCCTGCCCGCAGTAGTAGGTATAATGGTCATCTGAGTTAAATTCACCCATTCCAGTCCATTTTAGTTCACCAATTCCTAAAATGTCGATGTTCACTCTTGCCGTCTCCTGTTTGATCACTTCCAGTTTGCCTTGATTCATGGAACTAACATTCCAGGTTCCTATGCAGTATTGTTCTTTATAGCATCAGACCTTGCTTCCATCACCAGTCATATCCACAACTGGGTGTGGTTTTTGCTTTGGCTCCATCTCCTCATTCTTTCTGGAGTTATTTCTCCACTGATTTCCAGTAGCATATTGGGCACCTACCAACCTGGGGAGTTCCTCTTTCAGTGTCCTATCTTTTTGCCTTTTCATACTGTTCATGGGGTTCTCAAGGCAAGAATACTGAAGTGGTTTGCCATTCCCTTCTCCAGTCGACCATATTTTGTCAGAACTCTCCACCATGACCCGTCCATCTTGGGTGGCCCTACATGGCATGGCTCATAGTTTCAATGAGTTAGACAAGCCTGTGGTCCATATGATTAGATTGATTAGTTTTCTGTGACTGTGGTTTTCAGTCTGTCTGCCCTCTGATGGAGAAGTATAAGAGGCTTATCCTTTTGAGATGCAGTCTCAAAAACGACAGAATGATCTCTATTCATTTCCAAGGCAAACAATTTAATATCACGGTAATCCAAGTCCATGCCCCAACCAGTAATGCGGAAGAAGCTGAACTTGAACAGTTCTATGAAGACCTACAAGACCTTCTAGAATTAACACACCAAAAAGACGTCCTGTTCATTATAGGGGACTGGAATGCAAAATTAGGAAGTCAAGAAACACCTGGAGTAACAGGGAAATTTGGCCTTGGACTACAGAATGAAGCAGGGCAAAGGCTAATAGAGTTTTGCCAAGAGAATGCCCTGGTCTTAGCAAACACCCTCTTCCAACAACACAAGAGAAGACTCTACACATGGACATCACCAGATGGTCAAAACTGAAATCAGATTGATTATATTCTTTGCAACCAAAGATGGAGAAGCTTTATACAGTCAGCAAAAACAAGACCAGGAGCTGACTGTGGCTCAGATCATGAACTCCTTATTGCCAAATTCATGCTTAATTGAAGAAAGTGGGGAAAGCCACTAGACCATTCAGGTATGACGTGAATCAAATCCCTTATGATTATACAGTGGAAGTGAGAAATAGACTTAAGGGACTAGATCTCGTGGACAGAGTGCCTGAAGAACCATAGACAGAGATTCACGACATTGTACAGAAGACAGGAATTAAGACCATCCCCAAGAAAATGAAATGCAAAAAAAGCAAAATGGCTATCTGAGGAGGCCTTACAAATAGCTGTGAAAAGGGAAGTGAAAAGCAAAGGAGAAAAGGAAAGATATACCCATTTGAATGCAGAGTTCCAAAGAACAGCAAGGAGAGATAAGAAAGCCTTGCTCAGCAATCAGTGAAAAGAAATAGAGGAGAACAATAGATTGGGAAAGACTAGAGATCTCTTCAAGAAAACTAGAGATACCAAGGGAATATTTCATGCAAAGATGGACTCAATAAAGGACAGAAATGGTATAGACCTAACAGAAGCAGAAGATATTAAGAAGAGGTGGCAAGTATATACAGAACAAATGTACAAAAAAGATCTTCATGGCCCAGATAATCACAATGGTGTGATCACTCAGAGCCAGACATCCTGGAATGTGAAGTCAACTGGGCCTTAGGAAACATCACTATGAACAAAGCTAGTGGGGGTGATGGAATTGCAGTTGAGCTGTTTCAAATCCTGAAAGATGATGCTATGAAAGTGCTGCACTCAATATGCCACCAAATTTGGACAACTCAGTAGTGGCCAGAGGACTGGAAATGGTCAGTTTTCATTCAAATCTCAAAGAAAGGCAATGCCAAAGAATGTTCAAACTACCACATAATTGCACTCATCTCATAGGCTAGTAAAGTAATTCTCAAAATTCTCCAAGCCAGGCTTCAGCAGTATATGAAACGTGAACTCCCAGATGTTCAAGCTGGTTTTAGAAAAGGCAGAGGAACCAGAGATCAAATTGCCAACATCCTCTGGATCATGGAAAAAGCAAGAGAGTTGCAGAAATACATCTATTTTTGCTTTATTGACTATGCCACAGCTTTTGACTATGTGGATCACTGTGGAAAATAAACTGTGGAAAATTCTGCAAGTGTTGGGAATATCAGACCACCTGAGCTACCTCTTGAGAAATCTGATGCAGGTCAGGAAGCAACAGTAATCCAAAATCAATGCAGATGATGACTGCAGCCATGAAATAAAAAGATGCCTACTCCTTGGAATAAAAGTTACAAGCAACCTAGAGAACATATTGAAAAGCAGAGACATTGTTTTGCCAAAAAAGGTCCGTCTAGTCAAGGCTATGGTTTTTCCAGTAGTTATGTATGGACGTGAGTGTTGGACTATAGAGAAAGCTGAGTGCCGAAGAATTAATGCCTTTGAACTGTGGTGTTGGAGAAGACTCTTGAGAGTCCCTTAGAGTGCAAGGAGATCCCCCCAGTCCATCCTAAAGGAAATCAGTCCTGAATGTTCTTGGAAGGACTGATGTTGAAGCTGAAACTCCAGTGCTTAGGCCACCTGATGTGAAGAAGTAACTCATTTGAAAAGACCCTGATGCTGGGAAAGATTGAAGGCGAGAGGAGAAGGGGACGAGAGAGGACGAGATGGCTGGATGGCATCACCGCCTCGGTGGGCATGGGTTTGGGTGGACTCCGGGAGTGCCTGGCTTTAGTGCTGCAGTCCATGGGGTCACAGAGTCAAACGCGACTGAGCACCTAAGCAGAGCACAGTACATTATCCGATAGGCCAAGCTAGGTGACAGTGGCGGTTGTTACATTCCTAAGAATAGCTCTTATTGGTGAAATACTGGACAGAATTTTCAACACATAAGAGTGCCAGGATTCCTGATAGGTGAATAAACATGTTCTGCACCTTTGTACTATGGCTGACTACATGCATTATCCCCTTTCTTCCTCTCACCAGCCCCCAGGAAATTCTCAAACTGTGACTATGGAACTATAGCAAGAGAAAGTGTGTGCCCAGTGAGCTGTCAGGATCCTAATTCTCTATCTTCCTCTTGTCTAACTGTGGCTTCATAGAGGGCAAGGGCTGTATCTTACTCATCTGTGTCTCCTTTGTCTAGCGCAATACTTGGCATAAAGCAGGTGCTCAAGAGTTATTGAACCCCACTACTGAGATACCCCTCTACTGATAGTCAAGAGGCATCAGTGAAAGAAATCAGCCCCCTAATCTTGCCAGAGTCATTAACCTGGCTGTAAGATTACTTCTTTGTCTGTAAAACAAAGAAAAAAGTACATGTCCTGAATTCACCAAGTGGAAAGTCACCTGGCCAAGTGTTTTTATCACGCAGATTGACAGTGAAAGAAATCGGAAAGCAGCCCCAGATATTTAAATTAATTTTCTCCTTCCATCTTTCTTCTCTTTCATGCATCATGACTTGAAACTTTCAAATTCATCTTTTCCGGAGGCTTATGATATTCACTCATGGTCAGGTTGACAGTCTGTGTGATTGCTTCTAAAGCCACATTGCACCTTTTTTAGCACTATATCAAGATGTCAGGATCAACAAACTTGATTATTGCTATCATCCTACACCTTATAACCGGTATGTTGAGCAAGCACATCCCATAGTAAATGGTCAGAATGCAATTGGGTATCTTCTGCTGCTTCTTGAATATTTATTCTATGGGAATTGTCTTGTCTTGCACCTAAGGGAAAGCGTAGGCAGTCCCCCATGGCTTTCAGATCCGTGAAGTCTCTTTAAATTGCAAACATGAACTGAAACCAGAAATTAGAATGCTGGCCTCCAGTGTGCTAGTAATACTAGAAATTCACAGATTTCAAGTTGAAAGTAAAATTGTTTCTGCTTCCCAAGGTAGGCTATTGCAGCACTGCAGGGAGCAGGGTGCTTTCTCTGCTTGGGGAGCCTGCCCTGCCTCTCCCTTGATGTGGCCTGATGCACTTCCTGCAGCTTGCCATTTCCTCCTTGCCCCACTTTTCTCAGAGCTCCAGGCCACACACATTATAACAAGGATTCCCTGTCAGCACGCTGCCCCCGCCCCCCGCAGGTATTTGTTTTGTATAGGACTTAAATTAAAGCTCCAGATCCTCTCTCTCCCCAACCAGACTCATTTCTAGTCCATCAAAAACACTCTTGCACGTTTTTATCCTGAAAATCTCAGTGAGTGCAGGGATCAAAATCCATCTGTGTGTGCCACTGGCCCAGGTTACTTGAGCTTCTTGAGAATGAGTCAGGTACCCTTTCTTCTGTGTCCCCAACTTTGTAGATCACATACATGTTCTGAATAGCCTAACAGGAGCCCCCTTCACGAAGCTTGAGTCGAAGGATGGAGCATCTCCATCTATAAACACCCCTCTGGCAGGTGTCTCATATCATGACAAGAGCTTTCTCTAGAGAATCTCTTGATAAATCCTGTCCTCCTCCACTCTGCTAACCTTTTATACTTCTGAAAATTCTACACATGGGAATCTGCCTAAAGATATTTTTCTGTCAAATGTTTATCTGATATTGGCATGTCAGTCGAGTATGAGTTCAATTTTAATATCTAGTTACACATGTAGTGTATTTTTGTTGTCATTTTCACACCTGGGCTTCTTCATATGTCAGTAGGCTATATGAGACTGTAAGGTATTTCTGTACTTTGTGGTGTCTGGTGTGTTCACTTGTCACCACAAACAGGCAGATTCCCACAATCAGAGTGTAAATGACACCGTATTTAGACTGCAGAATAAGCTCTGCTGATTTGAAGTTGGTATCTGACTTCTGTAAAAAGATGTTTAAGAAAGCCAATTATACCTTCAGAAAGATGAACATCTCCTCTTTGGAGAAGAAGACTTAAAGATTTAAATTCTCTGTGTGACTGAGAGAGTCTAGTTATCAGACATTAGAAAGATGCTGGGTCTAAGATATTAGCTGTTCAGCGTAGGAGAAAATGCTAACCACAATCAAACAAAATGGCTCATAGATAACACTGAGGGCTTGGTTGAAGTTGGATGTATGGATTTACTAGCAGAGATAGTTCTTGTAGTATTGGTCCAAAGTCAGAGCTTTATGGCAGATGAAGAAGCAAAATAATGAAGGGAAACTGACATGGTGAGGGATTACAGTTTAGGTGACAAGCCATGGGGCCATGCTGGGTGGTGAAGGAAGGGAGGCCAGGAGTCAACTAATAGATGGCTTACATGAAAGGATTTCTGCGCATGCAGGGGAGGTATACTGGAAACGGGAGGACTTAAAAGCTGTGATAATGATGGATCACAGAAAATGGGATGTTGTACCTGGAGATTTCAAGAGCAGTGTAGTTCTGCGTAGTCACATCACATATGTGAAGTTAATAAGGAAACTTTTCCGTGAAGTTGAAAAATGGATGTTGTGGAGAGTAATGGTATGTGAGGGTGAAAGACCTTGCGATTCTGGCTATAGAAGGGGATTTTGAGTTTAAAATTGATGAGGTGGAATAAGCATTTGTTTGTCATATAGGTAATGAAAAAGTACCAATGTGTGGCAGTGAGACAAGAGGAGAGCTAGTAAAGTGATGCGCAATGTTCTGGTAGGATATACCTTAGAGGAAGATGAGTGTGTGAGCCAGGTCCTGAAGACCTCATAAGCTGGAGGTTTGAATTGAAGGAAGGTTGAAATTTCTGTAGATTGTATCAATCTATAGTAGTTGAACAATATGCCTATAAGAAACAAGGATGAGAATGGAAAGGGAAGAAAATGAAAGATATGTTAGGAAAAAAAAGAGCAACTTTTTTATTTCATGTCTACAATGTATTAGGGTCTTCACATTTATTACTAACTTATACCCTATTTCAACAAGATATGTGTTATTTTTAACGGGAAATAAGTATACACAAAAGTAGAGAAAATGATGCAATGAGTCTCCGTCTACCTCTCATTCAGCTTCAATAATTAGTAATATTTTACCAATTAATCCCTTTTTTCAAATGAGAAAAACAGATTCATAGAGTGTAAGCACTTTGCCCAAGATTCCATGGCTAGTTCATAATTGACCATGCCAGAAATTGAACCCAGATCTATGTGACTTCAAAGACTATCTTCTTTCCACCATACCATGCTTTTTCCCTATAAACCATTTCTGTCTCTTTTTTTTAAAAAAAATCTTTCACTCTAGGAGCACTTCCCTGTAGCATTGTAAAGCCGACCAGCTGAAAATGGTTCATCTCCTCTTCTATCCTTCTTGATTACGTAGCACCCCCACATACTTGACCTGTCGTTTATTTCTGGTCAGTTGGGAGGAGAACCTTTTCTCTTACAACTGCTTTATAATTGCATCTTTTTGGTTAACTGATTTTTTTTTTTCCTGAAGAATTCTTCCAAGATTAATTTCCAAGCATCCTAATACTTTTTTATCCAGAGTACTGGTGCTCTCATGGCTATTTTGTAGGTAAACATTATTTTTCATTCACTTGAACTGTGGGCCCTACCAGCCAAATACAGGATTGTTGAGAGAAAAATATGAGCACTTAGCACAGATGTCAAATCTTGCTTTTTACATTGATGCTAAAATGTGGCATGTCCATCATGATGTGCTGGCTGGCTGTAGTCTTCCCAGGTGTTGAAAGACCACTTGCCTTTCCACATATCTGGACATTGTTAGTTCGCTCAGGAGTATTCCAGACGAAGCGCAACATTTGCGGCAGCGTCTCTAGCTTTCATTAGGTCTGCTGAAACAGCGCTGTGTTGTGTCTTCATTCACATTGTCCATTTCATGCACTTCCCCAGCAGTCCTGCTCTGGTAATTACTTGGCTTATTTATACCTCAACACCTTGAGCTGCTACATCTCATTTAACTTACCGCTCTTTAAAGTTCTTGTAACTCACTGGTTCTCAGCCCTGGATACACATGAGAAGCATCTGGGGAAGTCTTATAAAATACAGGTGCCTGGGCACCATCACAGACCAATTAAAAGAGAATCTCTGAGAGCTGTAGCTCTGAGAACCATGGTGATAATTCTTGTTCTTTGACCAGTGCCGCTCGGAACACTCTGCTCAGCATGAGGCTGAGGCGGTAAAGCCACAGTCCAATTCCTTACCTCATCTCTTCCGCTTTTATTTTTCTTCACTTAGCAGTTTTTTTTTTCCTAATGTGATGAAAAACCATCACATTCATGGATTAGCAGAGCTTAATATTTCTTCATTTGCCTCAAATGTCATTGCAAAATGAAACAGGATTCCAAGAGTAAAACTGTATTTGAAGATTTTAAAGGAGACCCATTTGCTCTCTACTCATGTTATTGTGATACAAAGGAAGAAGGGCAAGAAGATTCTGAGCTAAGATAAAGGAGATTGAAAGAGGATGAGACATTGAGGGATCTAATGGTTGTTTAGTGTGAAGGAGCCTCACAAGAGCTGGAGAGGTAAGTATGAGCTGTATTCTGAAGGACTTTGGATCTCATTTCAAGGGATTTGATTAGGACCAAATACATAATTTGTGAGGCCAGTACAAAGTAACAATATAAGACCGCTCTTCTTAAATCATAAAAAATTTTAAGATGGCAGCAGGAGAGCATTAAACCAAGCACAGAACCCTTCTAAACATGGGCCCCTATGTTGCTACCCAGATCCCTTCCCACACAGCTGGCTCTGACTTTAGTTATATTCTGGAGGTAATGGGAAACAGAAAAGATTTAGGCAAGGGAGTGACTTAAGGCTTGTTATATAAAAATTGTTCTGATCACTAGGTAGACAAATGGATTGTTGAACTGAGTTACCAGGTACCACCAGTAGCTTTTATGAAAACTGGTATGAAAATCTCCATATTTTTTCGGTGATTTTTAACTCTTGTTATGATAATAGTAGTGATGATACTAGTAATAGCTTCCATTAGTATAGCACTTAAACACTTTCATATACAGTATTGTCATTTGATTATTCAACCATCTGATTATCAGGCAAGGTATATATTGTTATCCTTGGCTTATAGATAAGAAACAATTTAATGATTTACCAAAACTTAGGTGACTAGTGGATGATGTATAACGGATTCAAATCAGCCCTTTTGACATTGCATTACCGATATTTCTACTCTACTCATAATGCTATTTTTGTTATTAAGAACTAATTAATCAAAGCAATTTATAAAGCATCTTTTTGTCCACTTGCACTTTTTGGTGAAATGCACTAAACTGTAGGTAAAATCACTGTACAAAGTAGTTTCAAAGCTCCTCATACAAATATCCACATGATGGATTTTTTAGTTTTATGCCAGCAAGATTTTTTTGCACAAAGATGTCTCTTTTCTTTTACTCAGACATTTAAAAAATGTTCCATACACCATTCTTTAGCTTGGCTCTCAGGAAACTTATATTCAAAAACACAGCAGCCACTTTTCAAAAATAGCTCATCTAGTCCCTTGACTGCCTCTAGATGCTGTCTGCTGTTTCTATCCTTGACAGTGCTATTTTCACATTTTATTTAATTGTCTTATTTTAAATTGTTACTTCAAAACACATTTTGAAGGATTCAGGACATAAATCCTTACAAAACAAAATAATAACCATTTGGAAATTTATGCAAAAGAAGAAACAGCACAAAGGAGTATTTAAGTTACTGAGCAATAGTTTGGGAGACTTACCCATTCAAGTTTCTTAAAGCAGGAAGTAGCTGACAAGTCAGATAAGCATTCCCTAAATAAATGAAAGGTAAGACTGACTGTTAACAGGAGAGTTAAATGCATGTTTGAACCTACAAATGACTTAGGCCAATCAATCTACTACTCTGTAGATTGTATATTGCAGTTCAGTTCAGTCATGTCAGAATCTTTGTGACCCCATGGATTGCAGCACGCCAGGCTTCCCTGTCCATCACCAACTCCCAGGGCTTGCTCAGACTCATGTCCATTAAGTCAGTGATGCCATCCAACCATCTCCCTCTTTCGTCCCCTTCTCCTGCCTTCAGTCTTTCCCAGCATCAGGGTCATCTGCAATGAGTCAGGTCTTCACATCAGGTAGCCAAAGTATTGGAGCTTCAGCTTTAGCATCAGTCCTTCCAGTGAATTTTCAGGACTGATTTCCTTTAGAATTGACTGGTTTGATCTCCTCACTGTCCAAGGGACTCTCAAGAGTCTTCTCGAACACCACAGTTCAAAAGCATCAATTCTTCGGCGCTCAGCTTTCTTTATATTCCAACTCTCACATCCATACATGACTACTGGAAAAAGCATAGCATTGACTTGACAGATCTTTGTTAGCAAAATAATATCTCTAATTTTTAATTCACTGTCTAGCTTGGTCATAGCTTTTCTTCCAAGGAGCAAGTGTCTTTTAATTTCATGGCTGCAGTTACCATCTCCAGTGATTTTGGATCCCAAGAAAATAAAGTCTCTTGCTATTTTCATTGTTTCTCCACCTATTTGTGATAAAGTAATGGGACTGGATGCCATGATCTTCATTTTTTGAATGTTGCGTTTTAAGTCAGCTTTTTCACTCTCCTCTTTCACCTTCATCAAGAGGCTCTTTAGCTCCTCTTCACTTTCTGCCATAAGGGTGGTGTCATCTGCATATATGAGGTTATTGATATTTCTCCCGCCAATCTTGATTCCAGCTTGTGCTTCACCCAGCCTGACATTTCACATGATGTGCTCTGCATATAAGTTGAATAAGCAGGGTGACAACATACAGCCTTTATATACTCGTTTCCCAGTTTGGAACCAGTCTGTGGTTCCATGTCCAGTTCTAACTGTTGCTTCTTGACCTGTATACAGGTTTCTCAGGAGTCAGATAAGGTGGTCTGTTATTCCCATCTCTTGAAGAATTTTCCACAGTTTGTTTTGATCCACACAGTCAAAGGCTTTGGTGTAATCAATAAAGCAGAAGTAGATGTTTTTCTGGAATTCTCTTGCTTTTTCTGTGATCCAACGGATGTTGGCAATTTCATCTCTGGTTCCTCTGCCTTTTCTAAATTATTTATAAATGGAAAGTAATTTAGAAATATCCTAATCTATTGGTTTTAACTTATGGATAAGTAAACTGAGACTTAGAAGAGGTGAAATATGTCTAAATTGAATAACATTTTGCAACCGTTTTATTGGAATCTGAAGATGATTGGAATCTGAAAGATGATTTCTATAGAGTTTTGCTGAGTTTTTAAAAAATTATATTTTTCTTTGTTTTATTCAAGTTGTGTACAAATATATTAGTTACAGATGGAACACTAGTTTTTCTTCTTTTATTTTGTTTAGATAATTATAGAAATGTAGAGCAACCACAGGAAATC
>SJYW01043573.1:67687-99807 GCA_006410735.1 Raphicerus campestris | reverse complement strand
CAAGAAAACTAGAGATACCAAGGGAATATTTCATGCAAAGATGGACTCAATAAAGGACAGAAATGGTATAGACCTAACAGAAGCAGAAGATATTAAGAAGAGGTGGCAAGTATATACAGAACAAATGTACAAAAAAGATCTTCATGGCCCAGATAATCACAATGGTGTGATCACTCAGAGCCAGACATCCTGGAATGTGAAGTCAACTGGGCCTTAGGAAACATCACTATGAACAAAGCTAGTGGGGGTGATGGAATTGCAGTTGAGCTGTTTCAAATCCTGAAAGATGATGCTATGAAAGTGCTGCACTCAATATGCCACCAAATTTGGACAACTCAGTAGTGGCCAGAGGACTGGAAATGGTCAGTTTTCATTCAAATCTCAAAGAAAGGCAATGCCAAAGAATGTTCAAACTACCACATAATTGCACTCATCTCATAGGCTAGTAAAGTAATTCTCAAAATTCTCCAAGCCAGGCTTCAGCAGTATATGAAACGTGAACTCCCAGATGTTCAAGCTGGTTTTAGAAAAGGCAGAGGAACCAGAGATCAAATTGCCAACATCCTCTGGATCATGGAAAAAGCAAGAGAGTTGCAGAAATACATCTATTTTTGCTTTATTGACTATGCCACAGCTTTTGACTATGTGGATCACTGTGGAAAATAAACTGTGGAAAATTCTGCAAGTGTTGGGAATATCAGACCACCTGAGCTACCTCTTGAGAAATCTGATGCAGGTCAGGAAGCAACAGTAATCCAAAATCAATGCAGATGATGACTGCAGCCATGAAATAAAAAGATGCCTACTCCTTGGAATAAAAGTTACAAGCAACCTAGAGAACATATTGAAAAGCAGAGACATTGTTTTGCCAAAAAAGGTCCGTCTAGTCAAGGCTATGGTTTTTCCAGTAGTTATGTATGGACGTGAGTGTTGGACTATAGAGAAAGCTGAGTGCCGAAGAATTAATGCCTTTGAACTGTGGTGTTGGAGAAGACTCTTGAGAGTCCCTTAGAGTGCAAGGAGATCCCCCCAGTCCATCCTAAAGGAAATCAGTCCTGAATGTTCTTGGAAGGACTGATGTTGAAGCTGAAACTCCAGTGCTTAGGCCACCTGATGTGAAGAAGTAACTCATTTGAAAAGACCCTGATGCTGGGAAAGATTGAAGGCGAGAGGAGAAGGGGACGAGAGAGGACGAGATGGCTGGATGGCATCACCGCCTCGGTGGGCATGGGTTTGGGTGGACTCCGGGAGTGCCTGGCTTTAGTGCTGCAGTCCATGGGGTCACAGAGTCAAACGCGACTGAGCACCTAAGCAGAGCACAGTACATTATCCGATAGGCCAAGCTAGGTGACAGTGGCGGTTGTTACATTCCTAAGAATAGCTCTTATTGGTGAAATACTGGACAGAATTTTCAACACATAAGAGTGCCAGGATTCCTGATAGGTGAATAAACATGTTCTGCACCTTTGTACTATGGCTGACTACATGCATTATCCCCTTTCTTCCTCTCACCAGCCCCCAGGAAATTCTCAAACTGTGACTATGGAACTATAGCAAGAGAAAGTGTGTGCCCAGTGAGCTGTCAGGATCCTAATTCTCTATCTTCCTCTTGTCTAACTGTGGCTTCATAGAGGGCAAGGGCTGTATCTTACTCATCTGTGTCTCCTTTGTCTAGCGCAATACTTGGCATAAAGCAGGTGCTCAAGAGTTATTGAACCCCACTACTGAGATACCCCTCTACTGATAGTCAAGAGGCATCAGTGAAAGAAATCAGCCCCCTAATCTTGCCAGAGTCATTAACCTGGCTGTAAGATTACTTCTTTGTCTGTAAAACAAAGAAAAAAGTACATGTCCTGAATTCACCAAGTGGAAAGTCACCTGGCCAAGTGTTTTTATCACGCAGATTGACAGTGAAAGAAATCGGAAAGCAGCCCCAGATATTTAAATTAATTTTCTCCTTCCATCTTTCTTCTCTTTCATGCATCATGACTTGAAACTTTCAAATTCATCTTTTCCGGAGGCTTATGATATTCACTCATGGTCAGGTTGACAGTCTGTGTGATTGCTTCTAAAGCCACATTGCACCTTTTTTAGCACTATATCAAGATGTCAGGATCAACAAACTTGATTATTGCTATCATCCTACACCTTATAACCGGTATGTTGAGCAAGCACATCCCATAGTAAATGGTCAGAATGCAATTGGGTATCTTCTGCTGCTTCTTGAATATTTATTCTATGGGAATTGTCTTGTCTTGCACCTAAGGGAAAGCGTAGGCAGTCCCCCATGGCTTTCAGATCCGTGAAGTCTCTTTAAATTGCAAACATGAACTGAAACCAGAAATTAGAATGCTGGCCTCCAGTGTGCTAGTAATACTAGAAATTCACAGATTTCAAGTTGAAAGTAAAATTGTTTCTGCTTCCCAAGGTAGGCTATTGCAGCACTGCAGGGAGCAGGGTGCTTTCTCTGCTTGGGGAGCCTGCCCTGCCTCTCCCTTGATGTGGCCTGATGCACTTCCTGCAGCTTGCCATTTCCTCCTTGCCCCACTTTTCTCAGAGCTCCAGGCCACACACATTATAACAAGGATTCCCTGTCAGCACGCTGCCCCCGCCCCCCGCAGGTATTTGTTTTGTATAGGACTTAAATTAAAGCTCCAGATCCTCTCTCTCCCCAACCAGACTCATTTCTAGTCCATCAAAAACACTCTTGCACGTTTTTATCCTGAAAATCTCAGTGAGTGCAGGGATCAAAATCCATCTGTGTGTGCCACTGGCCCAGGTTACTTGAGCTTCTTGAGAATGAGTCAGGTACCCTTTCTTCTGTGTCCCCAACTTTGTAGATCACATACATGTTCTGAATAGCCTAACAGGAGCCCCCTTCACGAAGCTTGAGTCGAAGGATGGAGCATCTCCATCTATAAACACCCCTCTGGCAGGTGTCTCATATCATGACAAGAGCTTTCTCTAGAGAATCTCTTGATAAATCCTGTCCTCCTCCACTCTGCTAACCTTTTATACTTCTGAAAATTCTACACATGGGAATCTGCCTAAAGATATTTTTCTGTCAAATGTTTATCTGATATTGGCATGTCAGTCGAGTATGAGTTCAATTTTAATATCTAGTTACACATGTAGTGTATTTTTGTTGTCATTTTCACACCTGGGCTTCTTCATATGTCAGTAGGCTATATGAGACTGTAAGGTATTTCTGTACTTTGTGGTGTCTGGTGTGTTCACTTGTCACCACAAACAGGCAGATTCCCACAATCAGAGTGTAAATGACACCGTATTTAGACTGCAGAATAAGCTCTGCTGATTTGAAGTTGGTATCTGACTTCTGTAAAAAGATGTTTAAGAAAGCCAATTATACCTTCAGAAAGATGAACATCTCCTCTTTGGAGAAGAAGACTTAAAGATTTAAATTCTCTGTGTGACTGAGAGAGTCTAGTTATCAGACATTAGAAAGATGCTGGGTCTAAGATATTAGCTGTTCAGCGTAGGAGAAAATGCTAACCACAATCAAACAAAATGGCTCATAGATAACACTGAGGGCTTGGTTGAAGTTGGATGTATGGATTTACTAGCAGAGATAGTTCTTGTAGTATTGGTCCAAAGTCAGAGCTTTATGGCAGATGAAGAAGCAAAATAATGAAGGGAAACTGACATGGTGAGGGATTACAGTTTAGGTGACAAGCCATGGGGCCATGCTGGGTGGTGAAGGAAGGGAGGCCAGGAGTCAACTAATAGATGGCTTACATGAAAGGATTTCTGCGCATGCAGGGGAGGTATACTGGAAACGGGAGGACTTAAAAGCTGTGATAATGATGGATCACAGAAAATGGGATGTTGTACCTGGAGATTTCAAGAGCAGTGTAGTTCTGCGTAGTCACATCACATATGTGAAGTTAATAAGGAAACTTTTCCGTGAAGTTGAAAAATGGATGTTGTGGAGAGTAATGGTATGTGAGGGTGAAAGACCTTGCGATTCTGGCTATAGAAGGGGATTTTGAGTTTAAAATTGATGAGGTGGAATAAGCATTTGTTTGTCATATAGGTAATGAAAAAGTACCAATGTGTGGCAGTGAGACAAGAGGAGAGCTAGTAAAGTGATGCGCAATGTTCTGGTAGGATATACCTTAGAGGAAGATGAGTGTGTGAGCCAGGTCCTGAAGACCTCATAAGCTGGAGGTTTGAATTGAAGGAAGGTTGAAATTTCTGTAGATTGTATCAATCTATAGTAGTTGAACAATATGCCTATAAGAAACAAGGATGAGAATGGAAAGGGAAGAAAATGAAAGATATGTTAGGAAAAAAAAGAGCAACTTTTTTATTTCATGTCTACAATGTATTAGGGTCTTCACATTTATTACTAACTTATACCCTATTTCAACAAGATATGTGTTATTTTTAACGGGAAATAAGTATACACAAAAGTAGAGAAAATGATGCAATGAGTCTCCGTCTACCTCTCATTCAGCTTCAATAATTAGTAATATTTTACCAATTAATCCCTTTTTTCAAATGAGAAAAACAGATTCATAGAGTGTAAGCACTTTGCCCAAGATTCCATGGCTAGTTCATAATTGACCATGCCAGAAATTGAACCCAGATCTATGTGACTTCAAAGACTATCTTCTTTCCACCATACCATGCTTTTTCCCTATAAACCATTTCTGTCTCTTTTTTTTAAAAAAAATCTTTCACTCTAGGAGCACTTCCCTGTAGCATTGTAAAGCCGACCAGCTGAAAATGGTTCATCTCCTCTTCTATCCTTCTTGATTACGTAGCACCCCCACATACTTGACCTGTCGTTTATTTCTGGTCAGTTGGGAGGAGAACCTTTTCTCTTACAACTGCTTTATAATTGCATCTTTTTGGTTAACTGATTTTTTTTTTTCCTGAAGAATTCTTCCAAGATTAATTTCCAAGCATCCTAATACTTTTTTATCCAGAGTACTGGTGCTCTCATGGCTATTTTGTAGGTAAACATTATTTTTCATTCACTTGAACTGTGGGCCCTACCAGCCAAATACAGGATTGTTGAGAGAAAAATATGAGCACTTAGCACAGATGTCAAATCTTGCTTTTTACATTGATGCTAAAATGTGGCATGTCCATCATGATGTGCTGGCTGGCTGTAGTCTTCCCAGGTGTTGAAAGACCACTTGCCTTTCCACATATCTGGACATTGTTAGTTCGCTCAGGAGTATTCCAGACGAAGCGCAACATTTGCGGCAGCGTCTCTAGCTTTCATTAGGTCTGCTGAAACAGCGCTGTGTTGTGTCTTCATTCACATTGTCCATTTCATGCACTTCCCCAGCAGTCCTGCTCTGGTAATTACTTGGCTTATTTATACCTCAACACCTTGAGCTGCTACATCTCATTTAACTTACCGCTCTTTAAAGTTCTTGTAACTCACTGGTTCTCAGCCCTGGATACACATGAGAAGCATCTGGGGAAGTCTTATAAAATACAGGTGCCTGGGCACCATCACAGACCAATTAAAAGAGAATCTCTGAGAGCTGTAGCTCTGAGAACCATGGTGATAATTCTTGTTCTTTGACCAGTGCCGCTCGGAACACTCTGCTCAGCATGAGGCTGAGGCGGTAAAGCCACAGTCCAATTCCTTACCTCATCTCTTCCGCTTTTATTTTTCTTCACTTAGCAGTTTTTTTTTTCCTAATGTGATGAAAAACCATCACATTCATGGATTAGCAGAGCTTAATATTTCTTCATTTGCCTCAAATGTCATTGCAAAATGAAACAGGATTCCAAGAGTAAAACTGTATTTGAAGATTTTAAAGGAGACCCATTTGCTCTCTACTCATGTTATTGTGATACAAAGGAAGAAGGGCAAGAAGATTCTGAGCTAAGATAAAGGAGATTGAAAGAGGATGAGACATTGAGGGATCTAATGGTTGTTTAGTGTGAAGGAGCCTCACAAGAGCTGGAGAGGTAAGTATGAGCTGTATTCTGAAGGACTTTGGATCTCATTTCAAGGGATTTGATTAGGACCAAATACATAATTTGTGAGGCCAGTACAAAGTAACAATATAAGACCGCTCTTCTTAAATCATAAAAAATTTTAAGATGGCAGCAGGAGAGCATTAAACCAAGCACAGAACCCTTCTAAACATGGGCCCCTATGTTGCTACCCAGATCCCTTCCCACACAGCTGGCTCTGACTTTAGTTATATTCTGGAGGTAATGGGAAACAGAAAAGATTTAGGCAAGGGAGTGACTTAAGGCTTGTTATATAAAAATTGTTCTGATCACTAGGTAGACAAATGGATTGTTGAACTGAGTTACCAGGTACCACCAGTAGCTTTTATGAAAACTGGTATGAAAATCTCCATATTTTTTCGGTGATTTTTAACTCTTGTTATGATAATAGTAGTGATGATACTAGTAATAGCTTCCATTAGTATAGCACTTAAACACTTTCATATACAGTATTGTCATTTGATTATTCAACCATCTGATTATCAGGCAAGGTATATATTGTTATCCTTGGCTTATAGATAAGAAACAATTTAATGATTTACCAAAACTTAGGTGACTAGTGGATGATGTATAACGGATTCAAATCAGCCCTTTTGACATTGCATTACCGATATTTCTACTCTACTCATAATGCTATTTTTGTTATTAAGAACTAATTAATCAAAGCAATTTATAAAGCATCTTTTTGTCCACTTGCACTTTTTGGTGAAATGCACTAAACTGTAGGTAAAATCACTGTACAAAGTAGTTTCAAAGCTCCTCATACAAATATCCACATGATGGATTTTTTAGTTTTATGCCAGCAAGATTTTTTTGCACAAAGATGTCTCTTTTCTTTTACTCAGACATTTAAAAAATGTTCCATACACCATTCTTTAGCTTGGCTCTCAGGAAACTTATATTCAAAAACACAGCAGCCACTTTTCAAAAATAGCTCATCTAGTCCCTTGACTGCCTCTAGATGCTGTCTGCTGTTTCTATCCTTGACAGTGCTATTTTCACATTTTATTTAATTGTCTTATTTTAAATTGTTACTTCAAAACACATTTTGAAGGATTCAGGACATAAATCCTTACAAAACAAAATAATAACCATTTGGAAATTTATGCAAAAGAAGAAACAGCACAAAGGAGTATTTAAGTTACTGAGCAATAGTTTGGGAGACTTACCCATTCAAGTTTCTTAAAGCAGGAAGTAGCTGACAAGTCAGATAAGCATTCCCTAAATAAATGAAAGGTAAGACTGACTGTTAACAGGAGAGTTAAATGCATGTTTGAACCTACAAATGACTTAGGCCAATCAATCTACTACTCTGTAGATTGTATATTGCAGTTCAGTTCAGTCATGTCAGAATCTTTGTGACCCCATGGATTGCAGCACGCCAGGCTTCCCTGTCCATCACCAACTCCCAGGGCTTGCTCAGACTCATGTCCATTAAGTCAGTGATGCCATCCAACCATCTCCCTCTTTCGTCCCCTTCTCCTGCCTTCAGTCTTTCCCAGCATCAGGGTCATCTGCAATGAGTCAGGTCTTCACATCAGGTAGCCAAAGTATTGGAGCTTCAGCTTTAGCATCAGTCCTTCCAGTGAATTTTCAGGACTGATTTCCTTTAGAATTGACTGGTTTGATCTCCTCACTGTCCAAGGGACTCTCAAGAGTCTTCTCGAACACCACAGTTCAAAAGCATCAATTCTTCGGCGCTCAGCTTTCTTTATATTCCAACTCTCACATCCATACATGACTACTGGAAAAAGCATAGCATTGACTTGACAGATCTTTGTTAGCAAAATAATATCTCTAATTTTTAATTCACTGTCTAGCTTGGTCATAGCTTTTCTTCCAAGGAGCAAGTGTCTTTTAATTTCATGGCTGCAGTTACCATCTCCAGTGATTTTGGATCCCAAGAAAATAAAGTCTCTTGCTATTTTCATTGTTTCTCCACCTATTTGTGATAAAGTAATGGGACTGGATGCCATGATCTTCATTTTTTGAATGTTGCGTTTTAAGTCAGCTTTTTCACTCTCCTCTTTCACCTTCATCAAGAGGCTCTTTAGCTCCTCTTCACTTTCTGCCATAAGGGTGGTGTCATCTGCATATATGAGGTTATTGATATTTCTCCCGCCAATCTTGATTCCAGCTTGTGCTTCACCCAGCCTGACATTTCACATGATGTGCTCTGCATATAAGTTGAATAAGCAGGGTGACAACATACAGCCTTTATATACTCGTTTCCCAGTTTGGAACCAGTCTGTGGTTCCATGTCCAGTTCTAACTGTTGCTTCTTGACCTGTATACAGGTTTCTCAGGAGTCAGATAAGGTGGTCTGTTATTCCCATCTCTTGAAGAATTTTCCACAGTTTGTTTTGATCCACACAGTCAAAGGCTTTGGTGTAATCAATAAAGCAGAAGTAGATGTTTTTCTGGAATTCTCTTGCTTTTTCTGTGATCCAACGGATGTTGGCAATTTCATCTCTGGTTCCTCTGCCTTTTCTAAATTATTTATAAATGGAAAGTAATTTAGAAATATCCTAATCTATTGGTTTTAACTTATGGATAAGTAAACTGAGACTTAGAAGAGGTGAAATATGTCTAAATTGAATAACATTTTGCAACCGTTTTATTGGAATCTGAAGATGATTGGAATCTGAAAGATGATTTCTATAGAGTTTTGCTGAGTTTTTAAAAAATTATATTTTTCTTTGTTTTATTCAAGTTGTGTACAAATATATTAGTTACAGATGGAACACTAGTTTTTCTTCTTTTATTTTGTTTAGATAATTATAGAAATGTAGAGCAACCACAGGAAATCAGTAGTAATTAACATAACAATTTAGATATATCACACTCTATTGAACCTTGAAGCTCTTTCTTATACACTGTCATCATTATATTTTCTGCAGCAAATGTGTAGGTCATAGCACTAGGTTATAAATTTGAGACTAGATTTTTTATTTTTGATAAGTAAAAATTTTTCCTACTGTTTATGGAGTTCCAAGTATATGACATNCATGTCCATCATGATGTGCTGGCTGGCTGTAGTCTTCCCAGGTGTTGAAAGACCACTTGCCTTTCCACATATCTGGACATTGTTAGTTCGCTCAGGAGTATTCCAGACGAAGCGCAACATTTGCGGCAGCGTCTCTAGCTTTCATTAGGTCTGCTGAAACAGCGCTGTGTTGTGTCTTCATTCACATTGTCCATTTCATGCACTTCCCCAGCAGTCCTGCTCTGGTAATTACTTGGCTTATTTATACCTCAACACCTTGAGCTGCTACATCTCATTTAACTTACCGCTCTTTAAAGTTCTTGTAACTCACTGGTTCTCAGCCCTGGATACACATGAGAAGCATCTGGGGAAGTCTTATAAAATACAGGTGCCTGGGCACCATCACAGACCAATTAAAAGAGAATCTCTGAGAGCTGTAGCTCTGAGAACCATGGTGATAATTCTTGTTCTTTGACCAGTGCCGCTCGGAACACTCTGCTCAGCATGAGGCTGAGGCGGTAAAGCCACAGTCCAATTCCTTACCTCATCTCTTCCGCTTTTATTTTTCTTCACTTAGCAGTTTTTTTTTTCCTAATGTGATGAAAAACCATCACATTCATGGATTAGCAGAGCTTAATATTTCTTCATTTGCCTCAAATGTCATTGCAAAATGAAACAGGATTCCAAGAGTAAAACTGTATTTGAAGATTTTAAAGGAGACCCATTTGCTCTCTACTCATGTTATTGTGATACAAAGGAAGAAGGGCAAGAAGATTCTGAGCTAAGATAAAGGAGATTGAAAGAGGATGAGACATTGAGGGATCTAATGGTTGTTTAGTGTGAAGGAGCCTCACAAGAGCTGGAGAGGTAAGTATGAGCTGTATTCTGAAGGACTTTGGATCTCATTTCAAGGGATTTGATTAGGACCAAATACATAATTTGTGAGGCCAGTACAAAGTAACAATATAAGACCGCTCTTCTTAAATCATAAAAAATTTTAAGATGGCAGCAGGAGAGCATTAAACCAAGCACAGAACCCTTCTAAACATGGGCCCCTATGTTGCTACCCAGATCCCTTCCCACACAGCTGGCTCTGACTTTAGTTATATTCTGGAGGTAATGGGAAACAGAAAAGATTTAGGCAAGGGAGTGACTTAAGGCTTGTTATATAAAAATTGTTCTGATCACTAGGTAGACAAATGGATTGTTGAACTGAGTTACCAGGTACCACCAGTAGCTTTTATGAAAACTGGTATGAAAATCTCCATATTTTTTCGGTGATTTTTAACTCTTGTTATGATAATAGTAGTGATGATACTAGTAATAGCTTCCATTAGTATAGCACTTAAACACTTTCATATACAGTATTGTCATTTGATTATTCAACCATCTGATTATCAGGCAAGGTATATATTGTTATCCTTGGCTTATAGATAAGAAACAATTTAATGATTTACCAAAACTTAGGTGACTAGTGGATGATGTATAACGGATTCAAATCAGCCCTTTTGACATTGCATTACCGATATTTCTACTCTACTCATAATGCTATTTTTGTTATTAAGAACTAATTAATCAAAGCAATTTATAAAGCATCTTTTTGTCCACTTGCACTTTTTGGTGAAATGCACTAAACTGTAGGTAAAATCACTGTACAAAGTAGTTTCAAAGCTCCTCATACAAATATCCACATGATGGATTTTTTAGTTTTATGCCAGCAAGATTTTTTTGCACAAAGATGTCTCTTTTCTTTTACTCAGACATTTAAAAAATGTTCCATACACCATTCTTTAGCTTGGCTCTCAGGAAACTTATATTCAAAAACACAGCAGCCACTTTTCAAAAATAGCTCATCTAGTCCCTTGACTGCCTCTAGATGCTGTCTGCTGTTTCTATCCTTGACAGTGCTATTTTCACATTTTATTTAATTGTCTTATTTTAAATTGTTACTTCAAAACACATTTTGAAGGATTCAGGACATAAATCCTTACAAAACAAAATAATAACCATTTGGAAATTTATGCAAAAGAAGAAACAGCACAAAGGAGTATTTAAGTTACTGAGCAATAGTTTGGGAGACTTACCCATTCAAGTTTCTTAAAGCAGGAAGTAGCTGACAAGTCAGATAAGCATTCCCTAAATAAATGAAAGGTAAGACTGACTGTTAACAGGAGAGTTAAATGCATGTTTGAACCTACAAATGACTTAGGCCAATCAATCTACTACTCTGTAGATTGTATATTGCAGTTCAGTTCAGTCATGTCAGAATCTTTGTGACCCCATGGATTGCAGCACGCCAGGCTTCCCTGTCCATCACCAACTCCCAGGGCTTGCTCAGACTCATGTCCATTAAGTCAGTGATGCCATCCAACCATCTCCCTCTTTCGTCCCCTTCTCCTGCCTTCAGTCTTTCCCAGCATCAGGGTCATCTGCAATGAGTCAGGTCTTCACATCAGGTAGCCAAAGTATTGGAGCTTCAGCTTTAGCATCAGTCCTTCCAGTGAATTTTCAGGACTGATTTCCTTTAGAATTGACTGGTTTGATCTCCTCACTGTCCAAGGGACTCTCAAGAGTCTTCTCGAACACCACAGTTCAAAAGCATCAATTCTTCGGCGCTCAGCTTTCTTTATATTCCAACTCTCACATCCATACATGACTACTGGAAAAAGCATAGCATTGACTTGACAGATCTTTGTTAGCAAAATAATATCTCTAATTTTTAATTCACTGTCTAGCTTGGTCATAGCTTTTCTTCCAAGGAGCAAGTGTCTTTTAATTTCATGGCTGCAGTTACCATCTCCAGTGATTTTGGATCCCAAGAAAATAAAGTCTCTTGCTATTTTCATTGTTTCTCCACCTATTTGTGATAAAGTAATGGGACTGGATGCCATGATCTTCATTTTTTGAATGTTGCGTTTTAAGTCAGCTTTTTCACTCTCCTCTTTCACCTTCATCAAGAGGCTCTTTAGCTCCTCTTCACTTTCTGCCATAAGGGTGGTGTCATCTGCATATATGAGGTTATTGATATTTCTCCCGCCAATCTTGATTCCAGCTTGTGCTTCACCCAGCCTGACATTTCACATGATGTGCTCTGCATATAAGTTGAATAAGCAGGGTGACAACATACAGCCTTTATATACTCGTTTCCCAGTTTGGAACCAGTCTGTGGTTCCATGTCCAGTTCTAACTGTTGCTTCTTGACCTGTATACAGGTTTCTCAGGAGTCAGATAAGGTGGTCTGTTATTCCCATCTCTTGAAGAATTTTCCACAGTTTGTTTTGATCCACACAGTCAAAGGCTTTGGTGTAATCAATAAAGCAGAAGTAGATGTTTTTCTGGAATTCTCTTGCTTTTTCTGTGATCCAACGGATGTTGGCAATTTCATCTCTGGTTCCTCTGCCTTTTCTAAATTATTTATAAATGGAAAGTAATTTAGAAATATCCTAATCTATTGGTTTTAACTTATGGATAAGTAAACTGAGACTTAGAAGAGGTGAAATATGTCTAAATTGAATAACATTTTGCAACCGTTTTATTGGAATCTGAAGATNTTTTCTAAATTATTTATAAATGGAAAGTAATTTAGAAATATCCTAATCTATTGGTTTTAACTTATGGATAAGTAAACTGAGACTTAGAAGAGGTGAAATATGTCTAAATTGAATAACATTTTGCAACCGTTTTATTGGAATCTGAAGATGATTGGAATCTGAAAGATGATTTCTATAGAGTTTTGCTGAGTTTTTAAAAAATTATATTTTTCTTTGTTTTATTCAAGTTGTGTACAAATATATTAGTTACAGATGGAACACTAGTTTTTCTTCTTTTATTTTGTTTAGATAATTATAGAAATGTAGAGCAACCACAGGAAATCNTTTCTGCTTGAAGCAATTCTATATAACAATCAAAAGTCATATGGTTTAAGAATATTCATTGACATGGAAAAATGACTCCTGTAATGCAGGCAGCGAGAAGAAGATGTGTATAAGAGACAGGTGTTAGGCTTAAATCTCCCCTTCCCTCCTACCCCCTGCCCTACACCAGACTAAGCTTTAAAGTGTAAATTGCATATTTTAACTTAGATACATATCCCCACACCCAAAACTCCGTATAATGAATACTAGTTCACTCCCTTCTGAAACCTTCCTTTCAATGTTACCTTCTTAGTTATATAGATTCAGTCTCTAGTGGTGTTCTTGTCTCTTCTCTCTCACTTGCCTTCCACATCCATTTAGTTAGAATAACATTTATTATTATTATTGTTATTACTATTAACAGTTGTTTAGCACTTACCATGCACCAGGCACAATGCCAAGTACTTATTCTTTCATCCTCAGAAGTGTCCTAGGAATTGAGTTGTTATGACTTGCATTTCACGGTTGGACCAACCATGTACAGAGAAATTAGACAGCTGCTTTCAGTCAGAACCCTCAGATACTGAAGAGCTGGGATTCAAACTCATGTAATCTGGCTCTGTAATCTAGAATTCATATTCACTGCCTTCACCTCTGTCTTAATTCCGTCTAGCGCCTTTCTCTTAGAGCTTATTCCAAGCTCTCACTGCCTCTTGCCAAGACTTGTGCAGTAGTAGTCTGGCCGCTTTCCCCAGCTTCTCCCTCCTTGCAGTCCATTTCATACACCAGCCTGAGCTAAATTACCCCCAAAGCAAGGCTAGGTGCATTTAACTGTCCCTAGCTCAAAGGAAAATGGAATGGCTTCAAACTCACTAGTATTTAAAGGAATTTTTCCTCTTCTTCACTAATCCTATGCTATAAACAAACTTAATCACTTGCTGAAACACTATTAAGTATTGATTTATCTAAGCTTGAAGTTGTCAAATTTATTTTCTTATGTACGAGATTTTGTAATTACTCATTTTATACATCATCGTGTGTACATAAACCTCCAGACCATATAATAATCATCATCTATATTACTTGTTTTCCATCTGAGACCTTTAAAATGCTCTCACATATAAGCATGTGTTGTCGTTTTCTTTTGAATATGTTTCCAATGTGTAATTGGCATGATGGTGGTTTTATATCATAATTCCCCAATGTTTACGTGAACCTTATGTGATCTGAATATGAGCAAAAAACTTAACTCATTAAGTCATGTGCTCACATGTGCTCTGGGATGTCTTTATAGCCCCATCTATACCTTCTCTGGTTCCTCTTTTTACCAAAGATGTGAATTTGCACCCTGGCTGGCTGTAGTTCTAGGTACTGGGTACAGAATCTTTTTTTGTCTCTCTCTCTCTCTCTTTAGAAAGCTAACTGACGGGTACAGCAGTCAAACTCATGACCTTGGCCTCATTAGCACCAGGAGATAACCAACTCTGACATGTAGAAATTACACAAGCAACAAATCATAAGAAAAAACAGAACTGAAAGATGGCCTTTGGGGAAATAATTTCTTAAGAGCATATCCAAATTGAGACCTGCATTTAGCAGCTTATATCAAATTCTTGATCCTATAGAGTTGTTGATTTTAAGAGTGCAAAACAATATAATAATGGCAGTAAAGACTGCAAGACTATTTTCTTTCTTGTGTGATGCAGATTTATACAGAAACAGGGGTTCTAACCACCTGTCAGTAACATGTTTTTGTCAATTTTCTCATAGATTTTTATTCATGAAAATAGCACTGTTGGCAAACATGAGCTAGTGAGGGAGAGTATCTTATGCACACAATTCCCCAACCTAGTTTGCCGGTTTATTTCAGTGATCTGTAGTGCACTGGATCTATTTTTCCAGTGTTGTTGGACTAAAGCAGAGTATGAGTGAAGACAGCTGTGGTTGTAAGTGGTTTTGATACGTGCACAGGTGCCAGATATTACTATTGGAATGACTTTTTCCACTGAAGCATTACTATTACTTGTACTATTATTTTGTACCCAGCTTACAAAATATGGGGTGGAATTTGATCAAGCTTTTATTGTGAAAACAAGGCCTACTTCTGAATCTTTTGTATATTTCATGACTTGGGAGAAAGTCTTTATTTGTACACCATAGTCCCCTCTACCTCTTAATATCGGGATACCAAGGTGTTGAGTTTGGTGTCAGAATTAACAGGTTTATCAGTGAATCTTCTGGACAAGCAAAAATAGAACACATTTGCATAGTCATGGTTGTCTCAGGGGTCAAGAGCAAGTGTTAATCCAATATCACAAGCAAAGTATAATTCTGTTTACAGTTTTGAGGACTTAAAGCATGTTTCTTCAATTATAACTCATGCTGTATTTCTTGACTCTTTCTGGTTGTTATCATAACTATGTTAATTTTATCCTCATAACCTGATCTAGGCATTTGGAATTTAGTAAGTGGTTGAAGTTTGAATAAATAATGAACATGATATAAATGAATTTTATATAATTGATAAAATAGACACTTGGATTGAATGGGATACCTGACATTATTGATAACAGAAAATAGTCAACAGTTTTATTATGGTTTCCTTATTTTTTTAATATGGAAATAAATCTATGATATGCTACACGTGACATAGGTTATCTAACTTTAAGTACCTTTAAGAGAAAATGAAATGATAAGATGGGGAACACATGTACACCGTGGCAGATTTATGTTGGTGTATGGCAAAACCAATACAATATTGTAAAGTAATTAGCCTCCAATTAAAATAAATAAACTTATATTAAAAATTTAAAAAAAAATCACATGACATAGAAAAAAAGAAATCATGTTTGCAGACCTCATTTGATTAAGTCAGAAATGTAGAAATTCATCTTTAGGCAGCCTCAGATACAGAATTGGTTATTAATCTATGAAGTTACAGATCTGATGTATGTTATTTTCACATTTACTATTAAGGAATTCTCAGTTGTTTTCTTTCCTCCTTCTGGGTTAGTGCATGTCACACAAACTACGAAGAATGTTAATTTGCTGGCCTGCTTCTCTTGAGAGGTTCATCACATTTTTGAGGTAGAACAGAAAAGGATTTTTAAAAAGGGAAGTAGTAGCTAGCTGTAAAGACTAAATGAGACAGATAAAAAGGATAGTATAGATGTGCATACAGTGTCCCATAATGAAAAGTAATAATGGTCATTGTTATTGATGAGTCGATGCTAAAGCTGAAACTCCAGTACTTTGGCCACCTCATGTGAAGAGTTGACTCATTGGAAAAGACTCTGCTGCTGGGAGGGATTGGGGGCAGGAGGAGAAGGGGACGACTGAGGATGAGATGGCTGGATGGCATCACTGACTCGATGGACGTGAGTCTGAGTGAACTCCGGGAGATGGTGATGGACAGGGAGGCCTGGTGTGCTGCGATTCATGGGGTTGCAAAGAGTTGGACATGACTGAGCGACTGAAATGAACTGAACTGAACTGAACTGAATTAGGCTGGGAGTCTTGAATTATCATTAGCATTAATAATAATAATGTTGATATTAATATTATTAATACTGTTATATTTTGAGGTGACAAGGGAAACACATGAAAAGATAGCAGTTTGGATTTAAATATGAAGTTCCTAAGAGCAGGAAATGGCAACCCACTTTGGCATTCTTCCCTGGAAAATTCTAGGACAGAGAAGCCTAGCAGGCTACAATCCATAGGGTCGCAAAGAGTCAGAAGCAGCTTAGCACACATGCAAGAAGAAGTTTCCAGTCAGGACTACCATCAACCCATCTGGATAAAGTGTTACTCTTTGGAGAGTGCTGTTAGAAAAGACTAGAAGGAAAAGTCAGAGGATCCTGAGTTACAAACTGTATAGCTTGAGAGTTACCTTTTAGAAATGTACTGATGGAAAAATACTTTAAGAAGATCTATATCAAAGATTTGAATTTCAGGGACTTTTAACATCACTGAGTACAACCCCTACCAATTTTGAAATACTGTGAGATTTAGGTGATTTGCCCAAGGTCATACCTTTTGTCAATGGCAAAAGAAGGTCTTGTACCTCAGATACGCATCATGAATGTAGCCTGGTACTCCTCTCATTTAAATAACCTGACAACAGTGTTCACAGTGGATATTATAAACAGGGTGCCAAATGTCACTCTAAAGCAAAATATTTTTATTTCATTTAGAATTATGAATATACATTGGAGAGGATGTAACCATAGTGACCAAAGTAAAGAGACTTAAAATTTCAATTAAGGTACTTTCATCAAAGCTGCATAATAAATACCATTTGTAGTAAATTTATTCTCTATGTCATACATTTATAATATATTTCAAAATCAAATATCAAGAGTAAATTGTACTTCAACTGAAAATGTCATGTCAGTTTTTTGTTTGTTCAAATACTATGAAGATTAGTTTATTGGACCTATTTCTTTTAGAACAATAGAAATTTGCGAACTATACTTGGTAGGAGAACAGGAAAGCATAACTATAGATATAAGTGATGTAAGGAGAATTCTATTCCCAATTATGTGTTGAAAGACTGACAAACATTAGATTAATATTGAATAGGTAATTTGCAATTCTGTGTGGTTTATAGAGATATCATATTTTGCTATTCTTAGGAACTTGGTTTTGAACTGATTATGAGTTGATTTTGGAGGTTTTCCGATACCCAAAAGACTTTAGAATGGCATAATTCCCTGTAGACATTCATGGAATAAATTATATGGTATTGTTCTTAGAATATCAAGCTATCTATATTGTATATAGAGTGATCTAGTTTGGGTGACTAATGCCTCATAAGGTAAAGAATAATAGATGTATTCAATAGTGATGTACCCATTCGCATTTTGTAACAGATTTGTGATTGATAATTGTGAAGACTCAGATCTTTTGTTGTTACTGCCAAAAAAATAATATTTTTTGAAATAGAATTATTACTATCAATAATAAAATACATAACTATAATAACTATATGTAAAGTTATATAGAGAGAAAGAACAATTCAGTGAGGCTTCCCAACTTTACAAGGACACCACCAAGTCCAAAATGACTGACTATACTAGTAGCTGGTAATTAGCTTATTTCTAAAGAAAGCCAGAAGAATTACTCCATATTTATTGACAATGTAATGGTTATGAAAGTTTAATAATTAGTAGCTTTTACATGAATTTAATACATATATTTGTCATCCTCATGGTGTTCAGATGACTGTAAGACATGAGTTATGCCCTTTATGATGGGTTTAAACATTTAAATAAAATATTTGTTACCTAGGGTGTCCTCAAATATATTATGTTCTAAGTTTTATCATGAAATGAAAACATTTTTCTAGCAATCAAGAACAGCAGAGTATTGAAAACATGTTAGAGCAAGATCATGAGACCTGCGAAGGGCTACCTAATTGTTCTTTATCATTTACTCCCTACTCTAATCCAGCCTTAAGTGGTTGTTTAAGGGAATAAGCACTAATTATGTTAGGAAAATTGAAGTTACACTACAGTTTCTTCTGAGATATTAAGTCCTAAACAGATTTCAAACCCATAGATCGGCAGGAACGAAATGATGAAATAAAAAGGATGCAATTCATTTTCTGAGAAAACCTTCATTACCGAAAGCTGACTGGACCAGTGCCACTCCTGAGTTACCTGTTCCCCATATAGGGACAGCTGATAGACATGCTTGCACAAGTCCTTTATCTCAAAGTGAATTGGCCCTTTGAGTAGTATTTGGTTATCTGATTTGTTGAGATCAGTAGAGCAACAAAGAACCGTAGATAGAACTGTATTTCCTAATCAGTATATGAATACCCATTCAACCTTTTGTAAAAATACAGGAAACTCAGTTTCTTCCTCTTCTATGGAGTCAGTGAAACTAGGTGAGAAAAAAACAAATTTCTCTTTCTTATACATCCCCTGCATACAGCTGTGATTTCCAAGGCATATGCTCACCTTGAAACCCACTATTATAATGATTCTAGGGAGCTATGCATAGAGTCACACACCTACCTGTCCCCTATACATTGCCTGTCCCAATGATGAAAGGAAGACTTGCTGGATTAATGTTGTCAGTTCCATTTGGTTTTTTCTGCTCATGGCACTCTTGGTATTTGATGTGACTTTTTGCTTTTCAGATTTGCATATCTTTTTTCTTTATGTTTTTACTTGGTTTATATAGAAGGTTTAGGGAGCTTATCTAGTAGCTCAGATGGTAAAGCATCCACCTGCAAGCAGGAGATCTGGGCTCAATCTCTGGGTCAGGAAGATCCCCTGAAAAAGGAAATGCAACCCATTCCAGTCTTCTTTGCTGGAGAATTCCATGGACAGTGGAGCCTGGTGAGCTGCAGTCCATGGAGTCGCTAAGAGTCGAACACAACTGAGCGACCAACACACACACAGATAGAGGTTTATGCCCTTCTTGGTTTCTATTCTGGTTACTTAGTGTCTTTGATCAGTAATAAGAAATAATTTGCTTTGTCTGTTTTCCAATTGGTCTGTTTTCCAATTGTTTTTGCTTCTCAGATTCATCTGAACACCAGAAGGCTATATCATCTTGTTTTTGTTACCAATAGGAGACACCCAAGTGTAGCTTACATATATTGTAAGACATATAAAAAGGGTTACAAATTCCACATCTTGTCCTCTGTTTCTTCGTCCAATACTATTCAGAACATGGTACATAAGAGTATTGATAAACTAGCATTTTAAAAAAGAAGCTTGAGATATGTTATTTTGATATACTGAAGTTATTTATTTGTTGGAGTTAGTGTTCCCAAACTTCTGTACAGAATATTATTCCATAGGATGTGAAAATAAATTTTTTAAAAAAGAAAAGTTTGGTCCACAGTAGTCAAGGGAATTGTCTGTGACAAATAAGTTGTGAATATGCTGGGTTAAACAAAGATCGACGAATCTATTTACTGCATAATTGTTCCTGATTTAATGTGTTACTTTTGTTATAAATTTCAAAGAGAAGCTGTGATATGAAATGTTTCCCAACTTACTTAGCTCTGTGTGTCTGTGTGTGTGTAATACCTTTTGACGTCTCAAGCATGGTACTTGGTTTGGGAAAAGATGGTCTAGCTATTTATTCTTGTGTACATAAGATGGAGGTGAAATGGACAAAGGACAAAACTGTTGAAACTTCTTAATACACCATACCTTAAATGACTATAGACTTTATTGGCAAAGCTTCCTGCTTTTAGGAAATTCCCAATGAAATGTTTAGAAGGAGGGAAACAAATCAAATAGAATTATTTTAAAAACATTGACAATATGCAGTCATTGGATATAAGAAAGAATAGAATACTTTTAGCTGCTATCTAAACAGTATGGATTAAAATATACCTAGAACTTTTGAACATTATAAGGCTATGCATGAATGCAAGCCCAATTATTGGTAATTAGAAAGCTGTTGCTTTTGGAACATGTGATCCATTTACACCAACATGCCATCACCCCTGTTTGAGGATTATCAGTTTGTAAACATATTATTTGCAGTGCAAGTTATTTAAAACATCCTCCAGTTGATCAGAAAATAAATCACTGTCGCTGAACTTGAGTACTTAAAACAGCAATATGAAAAACATGGAACTGCAGCGAACCTGTGATATGATTCTCCCGTTAACAGCTTAAAACCCTCTGCGAACCATTACTAAGAACAGAATAACACTGTGAAAACCCTGCATAAATATATTGCAACAGTTGCCCTAGTTCCATAGTTTCAAATTGAAGTTGCAGAGACTCCCATATGGGAAAAGCACTTGTACATATCTCTCTGATGCTGTTCGTCTAGTGATGTTTGATTCCATTTTGATGGGTTTGTTGCTAGCATGATTCCTGCTGTCACTAGGATTTGTGTTTATTATAGCTGTTTGCTTTTTAATAAAGGATGCTGTTGCATATACGCATTGAAAGGAAGCTGTCTTTTCAGAAATTACATTCTGTATGCTGCGCTAGTCACTGCGATGTTGTAAAGTAAGTGTTTTGCTACCAACAGAGTAGGATTATATTTTTTTAATGTGCCGATTAGTGTGTTGTTGTTACATTATAAGAAAGGACCTAGTGTTGTTTTTATTTTGTGTTTGTTTTTAAATAGTGTGCACTTTCAAGGAGAAATAGCAAAGGAGGCAATACTGTGTAGCTGAACATACCTTGATAGACCAGGAGAAATGAATATGCAGTAAGGGAGAGAATGTCTGAAGTCAATACGCATATCTCATCTAGACTGAGCTGAAGCAGTGTCTAATGCCATAGCCAAGACTCAGAGCTGAGAGATCCCAGGAAATAGGCGAGGAGTGGGAGGCCATGAGGCGGGGCTGCCACAAGGGCAGACGAGCCAGTTGTGCTCGGGAGTGTTTTTCTCACCTGGAGCTGCTCTTGACAACCTTGTGCCCAATGACATTTCCAAGCTGAAAATGTCCCAGAGAGGTCTGTCTATAAAGTGAACTAAACATGCATAAAAAGAAGCTTCAAGAAACCTGATATAATTAGTTTACAGTATGCTAGCCAAGTGCCATTGAAGGCATCTCTAATCAGGTACAGACTCGCTCCTCCTCTCCTTACCGCTCCTTCCCTCTATTTCCTTCTTTCTCAGACTAAAAACAGTACTCAATGTAGCCAAGGATGCACCATGCTGTAAGAAGTGAGAGCAGAAGTACAGACAGCAGAATTCAGCATGACTCTTTTGGTTCCAAGTTGGATGAGAGGATAGGGCCATTGGTGGTGGGGGGAGTAGTGGTCAGGAGTGGCAGGCTTGCTGCCCCCTGACTAAGCTGTCACCAGATTGGGAAAATTCACCTCTTGAAGTGAACTGAAGTTACTCAGTTGTGTCCGACTCTTTGCAACCTCATGGACTGTAGCCTACCAGGCTCCTCTGTCCATGGGATTTTCCAGGCAATAGTCCTGGAGTGGATTGCCATTTCCTTCTCCAGGGGATCTTCCCAACCCAGGGCTTGAATCCAGGTCTCCCGCATTGTAGACAGACGCTTTACCATCTGAGCCACCAGGGAAGTGGCTCTCTTTCACACACACCTATCATCAGCATTCATATAGTATTTCTAGAACCTCTCCCGCATTGNCCAGGTCTCCCGCATTGTAGACAGACGCTTTACCATCTGAGCCACCAGGGAAGTGGCTCTCTTTCACACACACCTATCATCAGCATTCATATAGTATTTCTAGAACCTCTCCCGCATTGAAGACAGACGCTTTACTGTCTGAGCCACCAGGGAAGTGGCTCTCTTTCACACACACCTATCATCAACATTCATATAGTATTTCTAGAACCTCTACAGTCTCATTTAATGGGATGTGTGAAAGCACTGGGCTTTCCTCATCAATGAACCAAATTCACAATTACCAAGATGTGAGATTCAATCTGGAGGGGGAAAAAATGAGTCCAGACCAAGCATCCTGGAAGAATATCTTTCTCCACTCCCCTGATGTCATTTTAACAATCTCACCTTCCTCCACATGCATACACACTCTGTGATTCCCCTTCACCTGGGGGGTTAGGACACTGTCTTTTTTTTTGGAGAACCTCGGTAACAAATCTATATTCCCATGGGTACTTTTGTACTTATCAACATAGCTTCCTGGAAGCACCTGTGATATGTCAACACTTTGCTTTGGAACTTTATCCTCTACCGCAAAGAAATTGACTTTAAGCTATGTATCTGAAGTGAACTTTCTTTCCCAATCAAAGAAATGGTTAAGAAAGGCCAAGAAGTGACCCACAGACTTCGAAAATGAACTTATGGTTGCTGGGTTGAAGGAATAATTAGGGAGTTTGGGATGGTCTTGTATACATTGCTATATTTAAAATGGATAACCAAGAAGGACCTACTGTATAGCTCATGGAACTCTGCTCAGTGTATTGTGGGAGCTGGCATAGGAGGAAGGTTTGAGGAAGAATGGATACATATATATGTATGGCTGAGTCCCTTTGCTGTTCACCTGAAGCTATCACCGCATTGGGCTTCCCTAGCGGCTCAGATGGTAAAGAATCTGCCTGCAATGCAGGAGACCTGGGATAAATCCCTGGGTCAGGAAGATCCCCTGGAGAAGGGAGTGGCAACCCCCTCCAGTATTCTTGCCTAGAGATTCCATGGACAGAAAACCCTGCTGGGCTCCAGTCCATGGGGTTGCATAGATTGTTATTTCAGTTGGATGATTCAATAGATAATGGATTATGAATGAGATATAGTACAAAATAAGGTTGGAAATGTCCATTGAGGCTAGCCCCATCAGAGAATTAAGCACCTCAGGAAGAAGTTTTTATTAAATGTATAAGTCAGATTTTTTAGGAGAGCCTTACTGTGAAGGGGCAGACATGAAGAAAAGCCAATATTAAATCATCAAAATGATTTTGCCAGTTACAGACCCCTTGCCATGGGAAGCTAGAAGTGTATTCCTATAAGACAGAAATCTAAGTGAAATAAGCCACACAAAGATAAATAGCATATGCTATCGCTTATATGTGGAATCTTAAAAAAGTGAAACAAAGAAACATATACAAAACAGAAATAGGCTCACAACATAGAAAATAAACTCATGGTTACAAAAGGGGAAAGGGGATGATGAATAAATTAGAAGTTTGGGATTAACATATATGCACTACTATAAATAAAACAGATGACTAGCAAAGACCTACTGTACAGCACATAGAGATTACTCACTATTTTGTAATACCTGTCTCTTATACACANTTCTTTGGAACTCTGCATTCAGATGCTTATATCTTTCCTTTTCTCCTTTGATTTTTGCTTCTCTTCTTTTCACAGCTATTTGTAAAGCCTCCCTAGACAGCCATTTTGCTTTTTTGCATGTGATATATGTACATATATAACTGAGTCACTTTGCTGTACACCTAAAGCTAACACAACATTGTAAATCAAGTATATTTCAATTTTAAAAAAGATATAGTCATAGTTGTCTGTAGAGAGTAAAGAAAGTGAAAAGAGCATTTTTGCAAAAAGTAGTATTATTCGCCTGCCTTTCAGGTTTAGTCCTACATCTTATTTGGCAAACCAGCCCTTTGTCAGGAAGGGAATCCCTTCTGTGAAAGAATGATTATAATCTTTTATGAGAATTGCATGATCAGCTGACTGAGAAAGGAGTATAATTAAATGTGAATCATAAACAGTTGATTTTGCCTGAAAAGATTATGAAGCCATGAAAGGTTTTCTTTTATTTTGTCTTAATATTCACTAAGCTTTTATAGATTTCTGATTTGGTCTGAAGAGAGAATAGAATAAGCATGAGTTGTATAAGTTTCATTAGCACGTCGGGCTATTAGCTGTAAGAAAGTATAACCAAGGACTAGATTGGCATGACTAAATCATGTTTAGAGATTGGTTGTTTCTACCTATTATTTTTACACCTGCCATTCAGCAGGCTGGCATTATGGTAGTATTTGCACCTCAGGTGTCTTGAACAGCAGATCATATAGATTCTCTCAGAGATAATATTGTCATCTACTTTCCAGTAAGTTTTTGACATTTAAAGGAAAGACTTTCAAACAATGTCACTACTGTATAAACACTAATTAACTAGACATGCATATTAGCAATGATGAAAAAGAAAAAATACTAAAGAAAGTTGAAGAAAAAAATAACCTCGGCCTAAGCCATATACCTTCGTAATTAAATGAAAGAGGATTTCTTTACTGCTTAACCGACTCTCATCTTACAGATAAACCTTGACTCACTTCCAGATCAGAAATCTTACCTCATTGTGTTTATTTTTTTTTAATTTTCCTCACTGTGTTTATTAAGATCCCTCATATCTGAAGTGGCAAGGCTGCTCTAATCCACACATCCTGCCCCCTTTGCTTTGCTTGTTCTTCTCCACTTTGCCCTCACTTCTATACCACCTACAGGTCTTTTGTGTAAAAAAGCATCTGCTAGCAGAGTTTGATTGAATATTTTATCAGTGGCTTGCTCAATTTTACTTTTTTAGACCCAGTTTTCACTGATGTATTCTCAAGGCTTAAATAATAATGAAGTGCCTGGCAAAGGTAATATTTTGTAATGTCACATGAAGAACCTGAAGGTTTGTTCTTCTTTGTCAAAGAAGAACCTGAAGGAATTGTGATTACACTTTTTAAATGGTTTATTTTGCCAGTGTTGCTATAGAAAATGCTTTATAAATAACATTTCAAGAACAATATTTCTCTGAATCTCTTTACAGCTACCAGAATATTTCCCGGCAACTTTTCTTATGTCTCCCAAGAAGGTGATATGTGTAACTCCTGGTCAGTTTTCAGCCACTTTAATAGATGACAGTGCAGTTACACAAAACTGTGTATAGTCTGGCTAAAATTTCTTCTCTTGTGAAGGATCTCTTTGAGTCTTTGTTAGAGCCATTTGGGTGAAAAAACGCAGGAAACAGTTTTAGGACCCAAGGCATGGTGACTTCAAAAACCTATTTCTTCTCTGCTACTTCTAATCTTGACATTATAAGAAAGTTGCTGGACAATCAATCATGACCTTCCTGGAGTAAAAAATGGAAGGAAAGGAAAAGAAATTATTAGACTGGTTTTGAGAAATTGAAAGAAATCTTCCACATATTGCTTTGTCTTCCACCCTCCTAGAGTAACACTCATGGGTCAAATGAGAGTTCCTTACTCTGAATATGCAAAAGGACAAAACTTCCTGCAAACACTCAGCATGAATGGGTTTTGAAGGACAGAATGAAGGGGGAATTAACTGACTGATCACCTTAAGCCGCCTTCCCAGATGGCTCAGTGGTAAAGAATCAGCCTGCAGGTGCAGGAGACATGAGTTCCATTCTCATCAAGAAGATCCCCTGCAGAAATAAAGGGCAACTCACTCTAGTATTGCCTTAAAAAATCCCATGGACTGAGACGCAGGCAGACTATGGTCCAGGAGGTTGCAAAGAGTCAGACACGACTAAGCAACTGAGCGCGCACCAGCTTAAGTTTTGAGACCCATTCATTCATTCAGGAAAAATTACTGAGTGCCTGCTAATGTGCTAGACACTATTATGCGCTCTAGGGACTCCAGAGCACCCAGAACAGATAAAAATTTCTGCCTTTCTAGAACTTATATCCTAGTAAGAAGGAACAAGAAAAAAAAATCTCAGTTGTAGAGTGTGTCAGCTGATGATTATTGCCATGGAAAAAGAAAGCGAGAAGGGGGTTGAGGGTATGTTAGCGTTAGAGATAGAGTAGCCAAGGAAGGCTGCCTTGACATGGCGACTTTGAAATGAGGATCTAAATGAAGTGAGTCCTGCATAGATATGGAGAAGCATTCCAGACAGAGGCAAGAGCAAGTGCGGAGGCCCGATGCGAAAGCATGCCTGGCGCCCTCCAGGGAATTCAGTGAGTGCAGGGTGCCTGGAGCACGCTAAACGAGAGGAGGACCCGCCAAAGAGAAGGGCCTCCTCCCTGCGGGAGGGAGTTGTACGCCCAAATGATGTAGGGCCTCATGGGTCATGATAAGGACCTGTTGTTGTTTAGTCACTAAGGCATGTCCGATTCTTAGCGACCCTGTGCACTGTAGCGCATCAGGCTCCTCTGTCCGTGAAATTTCCCAGGCAAGAATACTGGGATGGGTTGCCGTTTTCTTTCCATCTCCTGCTTGGCAGCCAGATTCTTTTACTGCTGAACCACCAGGGAAGCCCAAATAAGGACCTGAGCTTTCAGTAAAAGAAAGATGAGACACTTTTGCAAGAAAAAAGACATGCTCTTACCTCAGTTCAGTTCACTCTTGCTCAGTCATGTCTGAGTGTGTGACCCCATGGACTGCAGCACGCCAGCATTCCCTGTCCATCGCCAGCTCCTCAAGCTTGCTCAGACTCAGTGTCCATCGAGTCAGCAATGCCATCCAACCGTTTCATCCTTGTCATTCCCTTTTCTTTCTGCCTTCAATCTTTCCCAGCATCAGGGTCTTCTCCATTGAGTCAGTCATTCACATCAGGTGTTCTTGCCTGGAGAATCCCAGGGATGGGGGAGCCTGGTGGGCTGCCGTCTGTGGGGTCGCACAGAGTTGGACACAACTGAAGCAACTTAGCAGCAGCAGCAGCAGCAGCCAAAGTATCAGAGCTTCAGCTTCAGCATCAGTCCTTGCAATGAAATTTCAGGAGTGACTTCCTTTAGGATTGACTGGTGTCTTCTCCAGCGCCACAGTTCAAAGCATCAATTCTTTGGCGTTCAGCCTTTTTTATGGTGCAACTCTCACATCCACATACCTAGGCTCTTACCTAGGGATTGCCAAAATCACTCTTCGTGCTGTGTTAAGAACAGAATGATCAGTGTGGCATGTTGGAAGCAGGGAGACCATGTAGGAAGTTATTGAAATAATGCAGATATTAGAGATAATGGTGGCTTTGACTAGGGTTGTATTAATAGAGGCTGTGAAAAATGATTAAATACCTGCATATGTCAGTCTGAACTATATGAAATTGCCAATATATGACCATTTGTGATCAATAGAAGCTATGACTTCTAATATAGTTCTTTCTAATCATTTGAAGGCAGGATGGACAGAATTTTACTAAAATAAGAGAATGGATATATATGAAACAGGAGAAGATTCAAGGAAAAATTCCAAGGCTTTTGACCTGAGTAGTTGGTAAGAGTCGAGTTGCCATTAACTGAGATGATGGGGACCCTGAGGCTGTTATTTTAATGCCTGCTTGAGCTAATTAGCTTTCTGTTCCCAGACATTGAATTGATTTCTGCCAACTATTTTGTTGCTGTATACCAGTGGTCACAAGTAGACACTAGACAATAACATGTATGATTCATTGTAGATCTGTGCTCATTGATGGCAAAAGTAACCAAGTACCGTTAAACTGATTAATATTAGATCAGCATGATCATTTTCATTTTAGAAGGTCAGAGTGTGTCTTTTATAAAATGCCATTTAAAATATGTGATTTCAATATCTGCTAGCCTCATGCCACCTCTTTCAGCTTCTATTGTCCTAGCTGCTTTTCTTCCTGTTTTATTTTATTCCTTCATGTCTTTCTGTCATTCTAAATTCTGTCTCTTATACACATCTCCATGTGTATAAGAGACANTGCCATTTAAAATATGTGATTTCAATATCTGCTAGCCTCATGCCACCTCTTTCAGCTTCTATTGTCCTAGCTGCTTTTCTTCCTGTTTTATTTTATTCCTTCATGTCTTTCTGTCATTCTAAATTAGTTAGGACTCAGCTAGACTGCTTGCATTGGTCCGTACAGTGTGGGAAGGCTGTCTCTATGTTCTGTGATTGCGTGGAAAGCAGGACTGTGAAGTAAGGTCGCTCTCAGGAAACAGTGACGGTAGAGACGCACAGGTCCGAGCTGGGCAGTCCTTGCATTCTGGCTTACTCGAATGGCCTTGCCGGGAGGATGGGATGCATCCAGAGAAGGGAAAGGAAATGACCATGCATCTTCTTTAGGTCCATCGCAGATATGAGGCAAGTTCATCAAGAGCACAGTAGAACTTTGTGGAAAACCTGTATTGCCAACTTAAATTTAAGTCAGAAATTAGCAAACATTACTAGCTATTTGTCAAGAGTGCTGATAATATATTTTTTAAAGGGGTCATAGTATTCGTCTAGGACAAATTAAAGATAAGGGTCTATCAGGTGGCCTGACGTTATCTTTTTGCCTGACTAGCAGTCTCTGTAATACATATCTTTGTCTGTTATGGGGGTTGATTTCTTCTTCTGCGTATGAATTTACAAGGTAAAAAATAGAATTGGACTGAAAAAGTGTTAGAGACTTTAGAGGAATACTTATATGTATCATTCAGTATGTCCTAATTTAGAAACCATAAAAGCTGTTTGCTCAAGCTACATTTTCAAGATAACATGTTGTGTATTAACATAAGCGGCGCCCCAAGTTGTTGGAAGGCAGACTTGGTTTTGTTGCTGGGAAATGTTACAGTTGAAGCAATCCTTAGCAGCAAATTGGTCCACATCTCTAACAACTTTTTCCCTTACAAAAGTATGATAAGGACCAATATTCTACCTTTAGTATAGAAACCTACCTTTAATATATCACTGTTGACTCTATGCTTAATTTTATTTATCATTTTCTCCTTTTTATGAAACTCTCATCCTTCTTTCCTCTGCCCTTAAACACCCAGTAAGGAAGATAAAACAAGTGCACAAATAAAGCAAGAAATGTGACCTGATGTGATGTAACAGATATTTTTATCCTTTAAATCCTGTTTTTACTGGAAATTAGCTTATAAGTAGATATAAATTACATGGAATCATGATTCAATGCAATTGTTTCTCAAAGTGTGTTTCAAGGTGTCCTAGGGATATCTCCCAAGAGGCATTGGAGGTCGTTGATGACATGGAGACCTTACTGCCCTCCACTTCCATCCCGCACACATATCCTCACACAGAGCAGTTCCATTTTCATCGGTTTTATGTTTTTATGTAAGTAAGGCTGTGTGAAATGAAAGCATTCTTTGGATTAAAGACTTTTTTAAACCATAGCTTTAGTAAAAAAAAAAAAAAAACATGATATTTGGTTTGATATAAGAGAGTTCTGAATAGAAATTTCCATTCTGCCCTTAGATGATGCTTACATCATCTATCAGCAAAACTCTCTGCAGAAGTTTCTCAATTGTCATGATCAAATAAATGACTTTTGACAGCACCTGTTGCAATGGATGGCCAAACATTTAATTAAAAGAATGTGGATTCTATTCAACTGTTTTGGTATCATGGGTCTTTTTTTCTTTTAAATTGGGAAAAGCACTTCACATATTTCTTGTGATGATGATTATTGGTTTCATGTCTAAGTTTCATGAACCATTGGTTTCATGTCTAAGTAATTTGCCTGAATAACCAGCTGGCATCCATGAAACTCTCTACTTATATTTGTTTCTAATCCCCACAATCAGATAAGCATTTCAATTACACTTGATTCTGTGGTGTTTTATCTCTTTTATCTTTCAAAATTGCATAGAATTTGGAGCTCTAGATCAGAGGATCCTCAAATTTTACTCTCTGTGGAGAGATGTCAGACCCCTTAGCTGTAGGGAACAAAGTATAAGGGAGGCTGGGAAGACTCTTGCACACAAGGATGTTTCTCTGGTCCTTCAAAAAAGAACAGACCCAGGGTCACAAGGATTCTGAGTTGATAAGGAAGTTCCCCAAAACAAACTCTTAGCTGCAGTAAATAAGTTAAGGTAAAGGTTATCTCGCCCCACGCCTGCGGATTGTATCGTCATTGAATCATAGTGTTTGGCAACTTGCCCTGTAAATTGTTGTGGAAAAGATATAAAATAAGGCAGCTGCAAGAAGCAGGGGAGAATAAGAGAAGAATAAGGAAAAAGACTCAAACCACTCGGCCGTGTTGGTGCTTCATTCCGTCGCTAGCACTTAGCTCTGGGGTACCCAGTGTCCTTGATCCTGTTGCCTTAGTATGTGAGCAGCCTCATTTATTTACCCCTGGATGCCAGACAAATAATATCATTTCTTAAATATGTCAGAATATATAAATTGTATAAAGATGAACAGAGGAAGGAAATTATCCTTCTCTTTCCTTTCCTCTTTTTTTTACCTTCCCCTCTGTTCCTTCTTTTCTCGTTTTCTTGTCATCAAACCCCCTGCTTTATAAAGACCAAAGAAACACTAGGAGATTAGGTGTAGGGAGCATAGGCAATTTGATGAAGGCAAGAGAGTCCAGTACTTTTTTCTGGACCTCAAGCCCTATTTGGATAAACTTTATTTACACATTAAGGAGAAAAAATATATTTTGACAAGTTGACTCCTTTCCCTCTGGGTTTTCACTTGCCTCAAGCAAAATCTGCAACACTCACATAAAGATGGGGCAAATGTGTTTACGCGTTGCGGTCCATACCAAATGAAAAAGTTAGATGTGCACTAGCTTTAATAAAGAGAAGGCAATGGCATCCCACTCTAGTACTCTTGCCTGGAAAATCCCATGGATGGAGGAGCCTGGTAGGCTGCAGTCCATGGGGTCACGAAGAGTCAGACACTTACTGAGCAACTTCACTTTCACTGTTTACTTTCATGCATTGGAGAAGGAAATGGCAACCCACTCCAGTGTTCTTGCCTGCAGAATCCCAGGGACAGCGGAGCCTGGTGGGCTGTCGTCTCTGAGGTTGCACAGAGTCGGACACGACTGAAGTGACTTAGCAGCAGCAGCAGCAGCAGCTTTCATAATGGGAACAGCACGAACTGAAAAAGAAAGTTAATAAAACCCGTGCAGGTATCTAGGCAGGAGGAGAAAGCAAATTGCTTCAAATATGAATTACATGATGCCTCTCATAGTGTTCCTATTATTTTCTGAAAATTCAGGATGGCTTTATGTTCAGCTTGAACCAGAAAGATTCTGTGTCCATTCTGGGTGGGATCTGTAAGAAATGAACTAAAACAGGTGAACATGTTAAAATGTCATCATTTGTTTTATAGCTTAGCTACCACTTTTCTGATTGCAAAACGAGTCCTTCAATCGTGTCCATTGTTTGTCAGTAGTTCTTATGATTAACTTCCTTATACTTAGATAACTTATTTAAAATATTTTAAAATAATAGGTTCAAGGGCATTTTTATTTTATTTTTAATATAAATTTATTTATTTTAATTGGAGGTTAATTACTTTACAGTATTGTGTTGGTTTTACCATACATCAACATGAATCTGCCGCAGGTATACACGTATTCCCCATCCTGAATCCCCTCCCTCGTCCCTCCCCATACCATCCCTCTGGGTCATCCCAGTGCACCAGCGTTGCATCAAACCTGGATTGGCGATTCATTTCATATATGATATTATACATGTTTCAATGCCATTCTCCCAAATCATCCCACCCTCTCCCTCTCCCACAGAGTCCAAAAGACTGTTCTATACATCTGTGTCTCTATAAAACTCCTAGAGGAGAACATAGGCAAAACACTTGCCAACATAAATCACAGCAAGGTCCTCTATGACCCACCTCCCAGAATATTGGAAATAAAAGAAAAGATAAACAAGTGGGACCTAATTAAACTTAAAAGCTTTGGCACAACAAAGGAAACTGTAAGTAAGGTGAAAAGACAGCCTTCAGAATGGGAGAAAATAATAGCAAATGAAGCAACTGATAAACAACTAATGTCAACAATATACAAGCAACTTATGCAGCTCAACTCCAGAAAAATAAACGACCCAATCAAAAAATGGGCCAAAGAACTAAACAGACATTTCTCCAAAGAAGACATACGGATGGCTAACAAACACATGAAAAGATGCTCAACATCGCTCATTATCAGAGAAATGCAAATCAA
>SJYW01043573.1:41301-57466 GCA_006410735.1 Raphicerus campestris | reverse complement strand
TTACTCATTTAATATTTATGAGTCTACTTTGATTGTCAGTTACCCTTTATGATATCATTTATAAGACGACTGAGTAGAAGCACATTTTCTAAGCTGAACTATTTAGAATAACATTAAACAATTATTTAATAGCTGGAAATTGGAATAGAGAGTGCTTGATGGAGAATTAACCTCTGAATCATGTTATATACTAGGAAATTAGGGTTACGTTTGCAGTGATGTGGCAGCAAATATAAGGATAAAGTGTTTAGTAGAACTTCATAACCTGTCTGATTTTATGTATGTCAGAGATCAAAGTATGTCATGTGAAAGATCACATTACTATGCAGTTAAAATCTGAAATAATGCAAGTGGCATATACTATTTAGAGGTTATCATAACCCCAAGCATGCAACAAAATGTGTCTAACTAGCATCAGTGTACGCTGTTTTCTCCTAAGTTTTATTTCCTTTTAGAATATTGTCATTGCAGAATAAATAATCTTAGTTAAAAGAACTTATATATAATCATAATCCTATTCACATGCACATATGCTTACCTGTATATTCACATACAGGGCTTCCCTGGTCGCTCAGTGGTAATGAATCTGCCTGCAATGCAGGAGACACAGGTTCAATCCCTGACTTGGGAAGATCCCTTGGAGAAGGAAATGGCAACCCATCCTAATATTCTTGCCTGAGAAATCCCATAGACAAAGGAGCCTGGCCGGCTATGGTCCATAGGATTGCAAAAATGTCAGCAACTAAGCACACATTCATATTCACATCCATGCTGCAGTCCATGGAGTCACGGACACGACTTCGTGACTGATCAACAGCGTATTCACACTCACTGGCATGTTGGTGTGCTTCAAAGGGCCACTTGCCAGATTTTTAAAGTTGCCTTCAAATATCGGTTGAAAATCAGACTGAAAATTGTTTTGATTTTATGCATACTCAAATAAATGATATGCTACTTTATACCTTTAGAAATATATCTGCACATAGTTTAATTTGGAAAAAGACAATTATATTAAAGTATTTGGATTAACAAATGGTAGTGTCAAATACAAAAACCCACAGCAGTAGAATTGAGCACTATAAGTAACTGTTAATGTATACATCAGACATATACCCCTTTGTATCTAATGAAGATACATTGTTTATATTTGTCACTTTGGAGACCCTTTTGAAAATAGTATAAGTGTACTTTCAGAACAGATGATAGTCTGCATCGCTTGTGGATTGGAGCCAGTGTTCTCCTGAGTTTATTCTTATTAGTTTTAATGCAATTAAAATGTATTTAGAAGCCTAGTAATATTATTCATGGCACATTTCTGTAAGTTTAAGCATGTGAGTCTTTAGGGAGACCAAAAAAGAATTTATTCACTGAGTTAGAGGAGAAGCTGCACATAGGATATGGAAGGGGCGATGCCAAAAGGAAAGGAAGTAAGCTCAGGGAAATGCCATATTGTTAATTACTTCCACAGGGTACTGGTATATGTTTTGTAACTGTTCATCCCTGTTTTTATGAAGTGCTAACTCTTTGAAGCACAAAATTACATGTGTGTGCCTGAGGGCATATGGAAAGAAAACATACCAGAAACGATCACTGACTCTTGGCCACTGGCTAGTTTAACGTGTACAGTTTGGAGAGGTCTGGGAGTCCAACGAATCGACTGATTTTGATTAGTTTTGCAAGAAGGAGAAGAAAAAAACATTTGCAATCGAAAACCTACCCCTGAAAATTTGTTACATTAGAGATGATGCTTTGAGATTTTCTTCCTGACTGAAAAATAGGTTGTTAATACCAAAAGGTCATTGCACCTCTAGATTTTGCTGTGAACTATGATATACCTTTGCAAATAGAAATCTTTTAACATTTACTCTAATTTTTTTCCCCTGCGCTTAAAAAGCAACTACAGAAAGAAAGGCTTTTTCAAATAACTTATACGTAATTCTAAAATGTGTCCCTCAGTTGTGTATTCAATATCTTAATGCTGTAATTTGACTTTACTAATAACCAACTGTAAGGAAAACAACACTTTGGTGACTAGAGATGATTCTGCTTTTAAAAACATATTTAAAGAAAACCAGTGTTTTGCTGGTAATTCAAAGACTTCCATGACATTCCCATTTGGGAAGCCACTTCCTCTAATTGATTCTGACAAGAGTCCAGATGGGGGCTTATGAATAAGGGTGCATTTTTTACTTCTATATAGAAAGCTATAATCAAAGGAACAAATACCTCATGTAGCTAAAAGTCCGATGTACCATTTAATATTTTCAGATAGCAACTGCACTGTCATTTCATATAAAATTCCTCTCATTAACTATAGAAAACAGTACGTGCCTGCCAGGTTTTGAATGTCCTTCTTTTAACTATAAAAGTAAACAGTACAGCAGTCTCACATTTCTAGTACTTTTTAGGATAAGTTTGCAAAAAGAGACAAGAAAAAAGAGAAACTCCTTTATTGTTTACTAGCATTAAATAAAATCTTTGAAGAGAGCGCCATAGTGAACGGAAAGCATCAGAAGATCAGTGAAATGACAAAACAGTCAACCCGACAGTTCACAGTAGATATAATCAACTAGTCAATAAAATTTTTTAAATCTGTCTTTTACAATTGTTTGTCTTGCTTTTCATCTCTTGAATTTTTTTTTAAATGATAACATCTCTATTTTTGTTCTTGCTATTTTCCTATGTGACCTAGCAGGCATATTTTGATAGCCTGTGCTGCTGCTGCTGCTGCTGCTAAGTCGCTTCAGTCATCTCCAACTCTGTGCGACCCCAAAGATGACAGCCCGCCAGGCTCCTCTGTCCCTGGGATTCTGCAGGCAAGAATACTGGAGTGGGATCCCATTTCCTTCTCCACTGATAGTCTATACTCAAACACAAAGGTCTGAGAGATCTAGAGGAACCTACAAATAGTGCAGTTATAAAAGGCCTGTGTAGCTTAAGACTTGGAAAAGGCACTGGCACCCCACTCCAGTAGTCTTGCCTGGAAAATCCCATGGACAGAGGAGCCTGGTAGGCTGCAGTCCGTGGGGTCACTAAGGGCCAGACACGACTGAGCAACCTCACTCACACGTTTCACTTTCATGCATTGGAGGAGGAAATGGCAACCCACTCCAGTGCTCTTGCATGGAGCATCCCAGGGATGGTGGAGCCTGGTGGGCTGCCATCTATGGGGTCACACAGAGTCGGACACGACTGAAGCAACTTAGCAGCAGCACCTTAAGACTTAGGAATATATTGATGTCCAGAGTAAAGCACCACTGATCAGCGCTTGCTATGCTCTCCAGGCAGTGATGACTTAAGCCACCTATACAAGACTATAGAGGCACACTGTTTTTCTTAAACAAATATTGCTCACCTTACAGTTTAAAGAGAGTAACTCTAGTGATGGATCGCTATTTGCGTACATGGCTATAGACGAAGAGGTAAATGGACAAGCCACAGCATCCTCTTCATACGTGTGAATGGTGAGCTAGCTGTTCTGTTGTTTATAATGTGTCGTCTTAGTACAGGGTCTGCCTCAGCAGCCGTGCTTCTTAGAGATGTCAATATACTTGATAGCATTGCTCCAGGAGAGAAAATACATATAGACATCTTCAGAAATATAGGACCATCTGGTTACAATTACTTTTAGTGGCTACATGGAATGTTAGTAGTTCATTGTTAATATGGAGTAGGCAATGGCACCCCACTCCAGTACTCTTGCCTGGAAAATCCCATGGATGGAGCAGCCTGCTGGGCTGCAGTCCATGGGGTCACTGAGTCAGCCACGACTGAAGCGACTTAGCAGCAGCAGCGTTAATACAGAGAGCAAAAAGGACATGATATTGGAATGAGCAACGGTGGTGCAGTCACTTAGCTGTCTTAGGCAAAATAAATTTTGTGTTGCTTAGGTTTTCTTCCTAATGTCATGGTATTTTAGGCATGGTGCCTGGTTTTCAGTTCTTTCTAAATATTTCTTAATGCACACTTCTAAGGGGCCTCATTTTAACAGAATCTTCTTTATTAGATCTATGTCATTTGAGCATTGTTTCTGTTCTTTAGTGAAGGGAAAGTTAATGATTTTACTCTTTGGAGTTGAACATCTTTGTGAATTTAAATATACATTATATGGAAGACTAATAAACAGAAGATTCTTTTTTTTAAAGATGGTCAAATACAAATTGAAAGCAACTACCATCTGTACAAAATTTTTCATAAAAACCATTGAAGGAAGAAAAGCATGTCAGCATATATACCAACCTTTCTTTATGCTTTATCCAATAAAATTACATTTCAAAAGATTCACAATGGGTAGCATATGGAATACCCCATTAACACTGATTAGATTTAATAATGTTTGGGAACATGTACAACGGATGTGACAGCCATATATTATTAACATCAAAATAACTCAGAAGAAAAACTCCTAATTAAAGCAAGACTGATTTAGAAACTTAGGAAAATTACAGCCAGAAATAAACACCTACCCACCTGCCCAAGACTTGGGACTTTCTTTTATACACACAAAACAGACTTGCTTCCTAGGGCTGTGAGATAGCTGCTATGAAAATTATAATGGGCTGTGACAATACAATTTTCAGCTTGTCCAGAATGGCATGAAACTTAGGCTCAGAAGGACAACGTTGCTGCTCGAGTTTAGGTTTCAGCCAACTGACGTCAAAGGAAAGCAAGATGGGGTCCACAGTTGTGCTGCCCTGCGCTTTGCAAGTGCGCATATATTAAGCTCAGCATTACAAGAGCAGCCGCCTCAGGGACTGTCATGGCAACTGATGCCCACGGGAGCAATGTATGCAGTGCCTTTGGGTTTTCATAGAAGAGGTCTCTGCTATGTCCACTGCGTCATTTCTAGAAAAGGGAAGCACCAGCAGATTAAATGAGAGAAGGAGGTTATTTCATTGGATGATGTGAAAATCTAGCTGGGAAGAATTCCCACCACTTACAAATGGAACACTTATACTATAATTTCTATGCCTGCATTCTGAAATGTAAGAACGTTCACCAGATACTTTTATGAACAAGTATCTGCAGGCTTTGGAAATTTCTTTGTTATATATTTAACCCTTTTTCAAAGTTGACATTTCCCTAATACTGAGTTGGCCAAAAAGTTTGTTTCGATTTTTCCATAACATCTTATAGGAAAATCTGAATGAAGTTTTCGGCCAACGCAATACTGACGTTGCCTTTTTAAATAGAATTTTTCATATCCTGCCCAAAATTCCATTTAATTAATTCCTTATTAATTCATCTANTTGTTTCGATTTTTCCATAACATCTTATAGGAAAATCTGAATGAAGTTTTCGGCCAACGCAATACTGACGTTGCCTTTTTAAATAGAATTTTTCATATCCTGCCCAAAATTCCATTTAATTAATTCCTTATTAATTCATCTAAAAGCAAAGAAGAACCCTCCAGAACCAATCACTTTCCTCCCTGCTGTTAGCCTGGGGCCTATGTTTTTTTGTTTTTGTTGAGTGTAGTCGCTCAGTCGTGTCCCACTCTCTGCGACCCCATAAACACCAGGCCTCCCTGTCCATCACCAGCTCCCGGAGTCCACCCAAACCCATGTCCACTGAATCAGTGATGCCATCCAGCCATCCCATCCTCTGTCGTCCCCTTCTCCTCCTGCCCTCAATCTTACATGATNGCTTTCTAAGGCCCACTTGACTTCACATTCCAAGATGTCTGGCTCTAGATAAGTGATCACATCATCATGATTATCTGGGATAGTTTATTGGGGGTTAAATTCAGGATGAGATTGCCCTGTACTTACTAGATTCTTACCTTGTTTTAGAAATCATAGGACATACAAAAGATGGGCAAAATATATTTTACCATCAACTGCCTTCAATTGAGAATCAGAAGATTTAATATAAAATTGGGCAACTAGCTTAAATAATATATTCAAGTATTTCCATTATAGGAATCTCAAAGTATTCACTGTTGCTCAAGTGCTTCCCTTTCTGCTGAATACTTACGAAATCTAGCATTTTGTAGCTGGGAAGAAACTTATAGAATATCTACTCTTTTTGCTCTATTTTGCAATTGAGGGAAATAAATCCCATTCCCTATACAAAAAAGAAAAAAATGGATTAAGTCTTTGCCTCAGTTCATAGGTCTTTCAAAAACACAGAGCTAGCTTTTATCTTTATAAGTAAACTTGGTTTGGAATACTTTTTCCTTTTTGTTATCACTTCTTTACCTCATTGGTGATTTTCGTTAAGGAAAGATAAGTAAGAAATGATAAAGTATTATCCACTGAATTTGAAACTACCCCTTGAATTCAGAATGCGTGCTTGAAAACTATTTATAGTTCAGTACACTAATCCCCAAAGTTGAAACAGCACTTGAAAACAAATATAGGAAAAATTGAAAACTTAAATCCCCAAAGAATTCAGGGAATCACTTTATAGTAAATTATCAATCCCAAATACCCAGACNATATATTTTACCATCAACTGCCTTCAATTGAGAATCAGAAGATTTAATATAAAATTGGGCAACTAGCTTAAATAATATATTCAAGTATTTCCATTATAGGAATCTCAAAGTATTCACTGTTGCTCAAGTGCTTCCCTTTCTGCTGAATACTTACGAAATCTAGCATTTTGTAGCTGGGAAGAAACTTATAGAATATCTACTCTTTTTGCTCTATTTTGCAATTGAGGGAAATAAATCCCATTCCCTATACAAAAAAGAAAAAAATGGATTAAGTCTTTGCCTCAGTTCATAGGTCTTTCAAAAACACAGAGCTAGCTTTTATCTTTATAAGTAAACTTGGTTTGGAATACTTTTTCCTTTTTGTTATCACTTCTTTACCTCATTGGTGATTTTCGTTAAGGAAAGATAAGTAAGAAATGATAAAGTATTATCCACTGAATTTGAAACTACCCCTTGAATTCAGAATGCGTGCTTGAAAACTATTTATAGTTCAGTACACTAATCCCCAAAGTTGAAACAGCACTTGAAAACAAATATAGGAAAAATTGAAAACTTAAATCCCCAAAGAATTCAGGGAATCACTTTATAGTAAATTATCAATCCCAAATACCCAGACATTCATTTCTGAGTCACAGACAGAGTAGCAGAATTACCTGGTGTAGTACAAACTGAAAATAAAAAAAACTGAAGAGTGCCCAGATTACATTATTAAATGAGCAACGGGGATGCTCAGATATTCAGCGTCACCATTTGTAAGGAATTTCATAGCTGTATACAGTAGGTAGTAATATATCTCAAAGTCCTTTATAGCCTTACACTGTCACTACCTGAAACAGAAAAACTTAATTCCTCAGGGACATACCCTTTATCAAAATTCACACTGACTACATATTTTGCTTCATTGACATTTGTAGTAAAATGATCTTTTAAGATCATTGAAAACTGTTAGCACAGGCTTGGAGATGTGATATTTTGCTCTTTTACCAGAAGTTATAACACCGGAATAGTTTCCGTTTGGAGGGAACATTTCAGGGCCAGCCGTATTCAGGCTAAGGGCATGTTCGCTGAGCCCACAGCATGCTGGAGAGCACTTCCGAGGCACTGTCCTGATGTAGATCTGAATGGATCAGGGGAGATCTTTGCTCCATTTGCCTTGGCTTTGCGGTTCTCACTCTTGCCATATAAGCTGATCTCCAAGTTATCTAAGAAGCCATTATTTCCAACTGCCTGTTGGTTATTACCATCCCAGTATTTCCTAGCTATCTCAAGCTCAGTCTGTTCAAAACTACTCAGTAGTCTACCTCTCTGCCTGCTCTACCCACTCAAAATAACGCTCCCTTTCTTGTCTCCCAAATTCTGTTAAAAAACAAGTATACACAAAACATACTCTAGTTACTCAGGTCGGAGAACTCAAGTATCCTTAATATGGGGTTAACCCAAATGTTTATTCAGATTTTTCCATAGCATCTTACGAGAAAAACTGAATGAAAGTTTTGGCCAACCCAGTACTTCCCTCTCTCTAACCAGTAACATCTAGTCAGTCACCATGTCCCATGGACTCTACCCTCTCCACATTTCTTATATCCATCTTCTACTCTCTGTTCACATGCTACGTCATTGGCTCTCTAGATGTTCTCCCAGGCTTAAATGTCTCAGCTCTCCAAACCGTCTTTCCCTCTGCTGCCAGAGTAAGATTCCTGCAAACAGGTGAGATCATATTGCTCCTCTGAATGAAAACCATTGATTAGCCATTTCCTCCAAAGAAAACATGAAAACCTTATCGTGCATTCAACACCTTTCCAGGTATAGGGAAGGAAACTTGCCTTCCACGCTCCTGGATTCAGCAGCTGAGTCTGTAAAACTGACATTAGACAGGTCACCATGAAGGCAAGGTATGCATTTGGGCTTCAGTCAGGCCAGATTCTTCGCTGCCCTTTGGACTGTAGCCCACCCGGCTCCTTTGTCCATGGAGATTTTTCATGCAAGAATACTGGAGTGGGTTGCCGTGCCCTCCTCCAGGGGATCTTTCTAACCCAGGGATCAAACCCGCGTCTCTTACATCACCTGAATTGGCAGGAACGTTCTTTACCACTAGCACCACTTGAAAAGCCCATGAAGATAAAATATACACATTTATTAAGATTTAATGATCTCCTGGAGTAGGGAATGGCAACCTGCTCCAGTATTCTTGTCTGGAAAATTCCATGGACAGAAGAGTCTGGTGGACTACATTCAGTCCATGGAGTAGCAGAGTTAGACACAGTTGAGCTACTAACCACACCTCTTATGACATCATAGCAAGAAAAAAAGTGAATGCCCAAACAATCAGTGAGATTTGAGAACGTACACAGTATCTTAATCGGGGAAGGGGAGACAGGGCATAGGCCACTTAGAGGTGAGTCAAGAATTTTTTAAGGAAGATGAATGAAACATCAGGAGAATAGATAGAAGATACGATAGTATAAGACAAAGTTTGTCTGGTGGTTTCAATTTCTAGTCTCCTTTCCTTTAGGAAGAGTCATTCTTTTCTGATTAAGAAAACCAGGTTAAATTCATACTTTTGTAATCTGGAGGAGTGGTAAGGGTACCCAGGTTCAAATCCTGAATCTGCCACTTACTGTGAAAATGGCATTGAGAAAGTCAATAGACCTCCCTGAGGTGAATTTCATCATGTATAAAAAGGAGTTACTGATCGCATATATGCATCATAGGGCTATTGGGAGGAGTAAATAAGACAGTGCTTATGAAACACTTAGCTCAATGCCTGGTTCATTGTAAGAGTTCACTAAACATTATTAGTTCCTGCTACTGTTGCTCTGCTGTCATTTATCTGTCTCCCAACACTAGTTTATAAATTCAATGAGGGTTAGGAACCCTGTCTTATCGCTATATTTACTTTCTTCTTCTCTGCTTAATCTCCCAGTTTCTTATACATTGTTTCTGCATGATAAATGATGCTGAGAGCTGAATATGAGGTAGGGCTGGAACTGGTACTTGATCTAATTAACATTTGTGTGTGCAGACTATGAATATCCAGTAATAATACTGACAATCCAAAATATACACATCAATCTCAAAATTTTCCAATCACAACTCTTATGTTACTCTAAACACAACTATTTATATGTCAGTCTCAATAGTGATGTGTTGGCCAACACCTTCTATTTTTTAACCCTTTGATACTATGTATTTTCTTAATTTATCAGATAAACTTTAATTAGATATTTACATAATACATACTCTTCTTATCAGTAGTTAGGAGCTAACAAACAGACTTACTGTCATTGGCATAGTATGCTATGTTGCATTTGTCCTAGGGTTTTTCCTTATTGTTGTTAGTATATTTGTGTGTGTGCTTGTGTATGTGTGTGTACTTATATGTGTGTATGTATGTGTTAATTTAGCTAGCATTTTTTATGCCTTTGAGCAGCAAAAAAAAGTTGGATGATGTTAGTTCCCTGTTTCAAACTTTAATGACTTACATCTTTCTTAAGAAAACTTTCAAAGTGCTTGAGAGACCTGTGAGGCTTCCCAGGTACCACTAGTGGTAAAGAACCTGCCTGCCAGTGCAGGAGACGCAGGAGACGCGGGTTCAATCCCTGGGTTGGGAAGATCCCCTGGAATAGGAAACGGCAACCTGCTCTAGTATTCTTGCCTGGAAAATTCCATGGACATCGGAGCCTGGTAGGCTACAGTCCACGGGGACACAAAGAGTCAGACATGACTGAGCAACTGAACACAGCAAGAGGCCTATAGAATCTGCCCTCTACAGAGGTCAGGAACTGTCTCCTATTTCCCACTAACTCCACTGGCTCTGGTAGTCCAGGCGTGTTTTTCTCTCCTTTATGTGGCCACAGCACCCCACCTCCCTCAGAGCCTTCACTCACCCTACTCCAGTGCTCCTCCGGCTCTGCCCCTTCAAGTCTGAGTTCTAGTATTTCACCCATCAAGTGGCATTGCCAAACACCTGGCCCACCCATACACCCACAGTCTAAGTTAGGTCTCCCAGATATATACTCTTGAAAACCTGTCCTTTGCGTTTCATGCTTTTCAATTGATGTTTAAAAAATTATATTTCTTTAATGGATGCTTTCCCACCAAACTGTAAACTCCATGTAAGCCATGACCCAGTGACTTTCTGTCCATATTGAGTACTGTATCCTCAGAACCTAGAAGATACCTGACACAGAGTAGGCAGTTAATGGATATGTTTGGATAAATGATGAAATCACTCTCTTAGGTGTCTCTGAATGCAAAGATAGTCTGTCTTCAAAGAAGAGTAAAAAGATATATCCACAAAGGACACAGTGAGTGAATACTGAAAGGGGGTAGAGAAAAGCAGGAGGGCTGAGTGTGCCTCTTGCCTCTGTAATGTTCATCAGATCTGTGGGTTTAACTGGAAGCTGATTTAAAAGCATTTTCTTTACACCCAGCCAACATTGCCTACTATATGTTAAAAGCTGGGGACTCTGGTTCAGAAAACCTATCACTGACTATGCTGTCTTTGTTATACTATTTAGAGCTCCAATGCCTAGGTTTTGTAATCTTATTTTTTTTTTTAATTTATAGTCTAAATACTGAGACATTTTAAACTGTTAAGTTGAACCCAATTGCAATGTATATATACCATATTGATCTTATTAATATTTTACATTTTAAATATTCATTAGTGCATATTTATCATATAATGTGTGATCTCTAAGTAAATTTCAACTAATATGCCATAATATTAGTTTTTACATAAATTTCTTAAAAATAGTAATCATTTTTGTCTAAAACTGATGTATTCAAATTAAATGAAAGAATTCACGTTTGGTTTTCAGCATTTAGAGACATCTTTTCTGATATATTATGAAGAGATGAAATGCTGTCTATATTTTTAAATAGATTTTATATTTGTGACTTCCTTTCATTTAAACAGATAATTATGCTATGTTCCTAACTAAAGCTTTTTGAAGGTTAAGTGGATCTCAAATTGATCTTTCCATGTTCTCAACAATCCAGATGTAATGATATTTCAGATTTTCAAGTTTTTTATTAAAATCATAAGTAATGTACTGCCTATGAAGATGGAAATTGTAAGAACTGATTTGACTCAGTTCACAATGAGGTACATAAACTCCTTCGTCCCCAGCATTCTACTAATGCTTATTCCAGTTCTAATGGAACAAGTCTTAGGTATTAACAATTACTCTCCACATCAAAATTAAGTAAAATGACAGTTCTCTCTGCCTAGTATTTGATGCAGCAATGTAACAGTTTACCCTGACCCTCATAAAGTCCCTACCTAGCTGAGTCTGAAAATTAAGATTGACAAAGACAGATTAACAGGAAAAAAAGCATATAAATTATTGAATATAAATTTTGCATGGCATGCGTGGAAACTTTCAGTAGTAAAAGACGACCCAAAGAAATGGTTAAACCTGAGAGGTTTTATGCTGGCTTTGATAAAGAGTGGAAAGTCATGGAAAGATATGCTAAGGCAAAGAAAATGAATCATAGGAAACTCGGGAGACTAAGGTCTATTCATTCAGATTCTTTGTGGTGTCATTCCTCCATCTTGGAGATAAAATCGTTCCTTTCTTTAGGATATAGGCAAGATACCTCTCATGTGGGAATTGTCTGACCTTTTTCACAGGAGAAGAGCAAAGGGAAACTCACTGACCTTTCTATTTCTATTTTCTCAAATTCCTTCAGCTTAAAGTATTTAATATGCCACAGTGCCATATTGCGGGGTAGTGTCCTGAACCCCATCAGCTATTGTGGCATTTAGAAGGTAAGGGTTACAGCACCTGCCTTCAATCAGTGTAGTTATAGCTACTGAAAATAGTTAAAAACTATATATAATATATATAATATACCTTGGAGAAGGAAACAGCAACCCACTCCAGTATTCTTGCCTGGAGAATCCCCTGAATGGAGGAGCCTGGTGGGCTACAGTCCACGGGGTCGCAAAGAGTTGGACACGACTGAGCGACTTCACCTTCAATGTATGTAAACGTATAAATGATAATTCACTTCCTATTTGAATACATGCCTGTGGGTGAATTATAGTTATTTTAAGTTGAATTTTAGGTCCATACTAATACTATGTTAGTGAGGAATCTAATATATAAATCTGTATACATAGTCACACAAAAGCGTAGATTATAAAAGCTTTAGACAGTTCTATATAGTGTGTAATACTCAAGTAACTGTGTGAAGACTGCTTCCTTATGTCAAATTTTAAAATAAGTCAATATAAAAATACTTTACCTTTTCAGATTCATGATTGAGATCAAATGGCTTNGCACAGCTGAGTATTGTTTTTGCTTGGCTCCATCCCTTCATTCTTTCTGGAGTTAAATTTTTTTAAATTTTCTTTAATTTTAAGTCCTCTATTACTCTTTTAATTTTCATTTTTATAACCTACTGTTACCTTGCAAAAAAAGACCCTATTTTTAAAGCAAATTTCATACATATATTTTATATTTTTTGTGACTTTGTTTTTTTTTTAATATTGTATTTTAGAGAGTCTAACCTCTACTCTAAACTTTTAATTTTTGCATTTTGGATTTGTTATCAAATTTTGTGCCTTTGAGAACCCAAACTTAAGTACCCATTTACTTGGGATTGTGATTATTGGCTTGATTCCTCTCTCTCCTTTTTGACATTCCTTTTTCTCCATCATATCGCCTCTATCTCCTCCCTCTTTTTTCTCTTCTCTACTCAACTCTGTGAATCTCTTTGTGTGTTCCGGACTGTGGAGAACACTTAGGTAACTGATTACTGGCTGGAACTGTCTCTTTTCTTTTGATTCCCCTTTTGTCTTCCTGGTCACCTGATCTCCGTCCTCCCTCTTCTTATCTCTGTGCAATTCCATGAACATCTCTGAGTAGTCCAGTCTGTGGAGAATACATAGGGAATTGATTAATGGCTAGCTTGCTCTCACTCCTTTTGATTCCCCCTCTTCTCTTCCAGGTCACCAGTATCTCCCTCCTCCCTCTTCTCTTCTCTATGCAACTCTGTGAATCTCTCCAGGTGTCACTCACTGTGGATAAACTTTTCAACATTAACCTAGATGTTTTATCATTAGTGCTGTACAGATGGGGCAGTCTTGAGGCTAGTGTAAGAAGAAGATGGAAAAACAAAGGCAGGAGGCTTAAGTTCAAAACCTGAGAGCACCAGAGAACTCCTGACTCTATGGAACATTAATCAATAAGAGCTCTTCCAAAATCCTCCATACCTACACTGAAACCAAGCACCACTCAAAGTCAACAAGTCCCAGAGCAAGACATGCCACACAAAATCTCAGCAACACAGGAACATAGCCTTGAGCTTCAATATACAGGCTGCCCAAAGTCACACCAAACCCACAGACATTTCAATAATCACTACTGGACACTTCATTACACTCCAGAGAGAAGAAATACAGCTCCACCCACCAGAACAATGACACAAGCTTCCCTACCAGGAAACATTGACAAGCCACCTGTCCAACCCCACCCACAGTGAGAAATCTCCAAAATAAAGAACAACAACAACCTGCCAGAATACAGATAGGTCACACCAAACATAGCAATCTACACAAGAAGACAAGGCAGAGAAATACTCAGCAGGTAAAGGAACATGATAAATGCCCACCAAACCAAACAAAAGAGGAAAAGATAGGGAGACTACTCGAAAAAGAATTCAGAATAATGATAGTAAAAATATTCCAAACACTTGAAAATAAAGTGGAGTTACAGATAAATAGCCTGGAGACAAGGATTGAGAAGATGCAAGAAATGTTTAACAAGGACCTAGAAGAAATAAAAAAAGAGTCAATATATAATGAATAATGTAATAAATGAGATCAAAACACTCTGGAGGGAACCAACAGTAGAATAACAGAGACAGAAGATAGGATAAGTGAGCTAGAAGATAGAATGGTAGAAATAAATGAAACATAGAGGAAAAAAAGGAAAAAAAATTAAAAGAATTGAGGACAACCTCAGAGACCTCTGGGGCAATGTTAAATGCCCCAACATTCGAATCATAGGACTCCCAGAAGAACATAAAAAGAAAGACCATGAGAAAATATTTCAGGAGATAACAGTTGAAAACGTCCCTAAAATGGGGAAGGGAATAGTCACCCAAGTCCAAGAAACCGAGAGAGTTCTAAACAGGATAAACCCAAGGTGAAACACCCCAAGAAACATATTAATCAAATTAACAAAGATCAAACACAAATAACAAATATTAAAAGAAGCAAGGGGAAAACAAATAACACAAAGGGGAGTTCCATAAGGATAACAGCCGATCTTTCAATATAAACTCTTCAGGTCAAAAGCGAATGGCAGGACATATCTAAAGTGATGAAAGAGAAAAACTTACAACCCAGATTACTGTACCAAGCAAAGATCTCATTAAAATATGAAGGATAATCAAAATCTTTAGAGACAAGCAAAAGCTGAGATAATTCAGCACCACCAAAAGAGCTCTCCAACAAATGCTAAAGTATCTTCACTAGACAGGAAACACAGAAAAGTTGTATAAACTCAAACCCAAAACAACAAAATAAATGGCAATGGGATCATACTTATCAATAATGACCTTAAATGTAAATGAGTTGAATGCTTCAACAAAAAGTCAGACTGGCTGAATGGGAAAAAAAAAAAAAAAAACACAAATCAAGACCCCTATATATGCTGTCTACAACAGACTCAGCTCAAAAAAAGACACATACAGATTGAAAGTGAAGGGCTGGGAAAAGATATTCCACACAAATAGAGACCAAAAGAAAGCAGGAGTATCAATACTCACATCAGATAAATTAAACTTTAAAATAAAGGTTACAAATAGAGGCAAAGAAAGACACTACATAATGATCAAAGGATCAATCCAGAAGAAGAGATAACAATTATAAATATAATCATTCCAATTCCAAAGAAAGGCAGTGCCAAAGAATGCTCAAACTACTGCACAACTGCACTCATCTCACATGCTAGCAAAGTAATGCTCAAAATTCTCCAAGCCAGGTTTAGCAATACGTGAACCATGAACTTCCTGATGTTCAAGCTGGTTTTAGAAAAGGCAGAGCAACCAGAGATCAAATTGCCAACATCCGCTGGATCATGGAAAAAGCAAGAGAGTTCCAGAAAAAACACCTATTTCTGCTTTATTGACTATGCCAAAGCCTTTGACTGTGTGGATCACAATAAACTGTGGAAAATTCTGAAAGAGATGGGAATACCAGACCACCTGACATGCCCCTTGAGAAATCTGTATGCAGGTCAGGAAGCAACAGTTAGAACTGGACATGGAACAATAGACTGGTTCCAAATATGAAAGGGAGTACATCAAGGCTGTATACTATCATCCTGCTTATTTAACTTCTATGCAGAGTACATCATGAGAAACGCTGGACTGGAAGAAACACAAGCTGGAATCAAGATTGCCGGGAGAAATATCAATAACCTCAGATATGCAGATGACAACATCCTTATGGCAGAAAGTGAAGAGGAACTAAAAAGCCTCTTGATGAAAGTGAAAGAGGAGAGTGAAAAACGTTGGCTTAAAGCTCAACATTCAGAAAATGAAGATCATGGCATGTGGTTCCATCACTTTATGGGAAATAGATGGGGAAACAGTGGAAACAGCGTCAGACTTTATTTTTCTGGGTTCCAAAATCACTGAAAATGGTGATTGCAGCCATGAAATGAAAAGACGCTTACTCCTTGGAAGAAAAGTTATGACCAACCTAGA
>SJYW01043573.1:18353-34158 GCA_006410735.1 Raphicerus campestris | reverse complement strand
ACTGCATATTTTCTTTTTTTCATGTAAATCTCATCTTGTGTGTTGTGTGAAGTTTTCCATGATGTTTTAATCTCGTTTTAACACACATCAATTTTGTTTTGGTAGTTGTATTATCTCAAAAAGTTGGGGGTGGGGCTGGGCTTCTTGGTGGTTTTATAAGGCAATTATTCACTTGGTTTGAGAAGTTTATTGTGTGTTTCATCTTTGGTAGAGATGAAGAATATTATTGCTTCCCTCAGCCAGTGAATAGAGGTTTCTTTGTTTTCAAATCCATTGTGAAGAGAGAAAATAGTTCTTTCAGGTCCCCATATTTATTCAGTAGTGCTAGTCCTACTTATTTGTGTTATCACTGTGTTCCCCTAGCATGCACATACACAGGAACAATTACATATATATATATATATATATATATACACACACACACACATGCGCACGCGTGCGCACACACACACACACATGCACATTGGCTCAGATGGTAAAGAATCCACCTGCAATTTGGGAGACCATGGGTTCAGTCCCTAGTTTGGGAAGATCCCCTGGAGGAGGGTATGGCAACCCGCTCCAGTATTCTTGCCTGGAGAATCCCCATAGACAGAGGAGCCTGGTGGACTATAGTCCATGGGGTTGCAAAGCTGACCATGACTGAGTGACTAAGCACAGCACACACGATTTATATATATATTATTTTTCTCTAGCCAGGTAGAAATGTGTTTAATTTCTTAAAGCAAGTTTTTTTCTTTCTTGTCTCTGGTTCTCAGTCAATGGTGTTTGTCTTTGGAATGCTGGCTGGTGTAACAAAATACCAGAAAGAGAGACAGAGTGCATGCATGTAAGAGCATGTGTGCTGTCCTCTTCTTATAAAGGAAATGTGAGTTCTAAAATTATGACATAATCTAAACCTAATTACTTCCCAAAGGTCCCATCTTTAAATATCATCACATTGGGGATCAAGGGTTCAACATATGAATTTTAACCAGACACAAATATTCAGCCCACAACAGTATTACCATATACCAAATCATTCTTTGCTGACTTGTTTTCCTACTCATGACTCCTACTCATTCAATAGACATCATCTTTGATATTACCAGACTGCTTCTTCAAAACTGTGTTGTTAGCCTTACAATATACAATCTAAGCCATGTACTTGCCTTATCTTTTGATGACATATAGGACCATGTTTAATTAGTCCATAATGTATCTGCAACACTTAGTATACTATTGATTACCAATTGGCACTTGAAATACTTCAGAATGAATTTTTTTTTTGTATCTTATGTGTGATAATTTATGATCAGATGTTTAAGTAACTCTATTCTTCTCTTGAAAATATTATATGAGTTTTCCTCTGTCCCAAAGAGAAAAGAGTTTCTCTCTCTCTCTCTCTCTCTCTCTCTCTCTCTCTCTCTCTCTCTCTCACTCACACACACACACACACACACACACACACACACACACACACACACACTGAAAGAGACCAGGAATAGACAGGAAGATGTATCAGAAGAGACTAAATTAACTGGATCAAGCAATGGAATATGCCTTGATATGTATGATGACTCCCAATTCCCCCTTTTTAAAAAATGGAAGCAGGGAAGGGCAAGAAAGGAGAGAGGAAGAATGTAGATGTGATTGATTTGCAGGGAAGATGAAGGAAAGATAATACAGTATTGACAGTCTCTGGCCTATGAAGAAGAATAAAGTTATTTCATGACATTGAGAAAAAAGATAGGAGCTTTATAAATGGTGTTTTTGAATTCGCACTTTGCTATAGGGGTGGTTATTTGAGCTGGGGCATATAATAAAAGCTTTCACAAGAAGCCTCTGAGGGCTCAGGTGAGGTGTTCCTCTGTCCTTATGGGTGTATTGTATTTTACAGTAGAAAATCTGAGCGAGGTGTTGGTTCAAGCCAGGTTTGTAACTCAGATATAGGAGAAAAGTAAAGGGATAGTGAGTTGCTGCTGCTGCTGCTAAGTTGCTTCTGTCGTGTCCGACTCTGTGTGACCCTGTAGACGGGTGCCCACTGTCTCTGGGATTCTCCAGGCAAGAACACTAGAGTGGGTTGCCATTTCCTTCTCCAATGCATGAAAGTGAAAAGCAAAAGTGAAGTCGCTCAGTTGTCCCCGACTCTTAGCAACCCCATGGACAGCAGCCTACCAGGCGCCTTCGTCCATGGGATTTTCCAGGCAAGAGTACTGGAGTGGGGTGCCATTGCCTTCTCCGAAGAAAGGAATAAACAGAGAAAAAATATATCCTTTGTATTCAAACTCCATGAAGGCTTTAGAAGAGTCAAAACATCTTATGGGGGATGCTAAAGATAACTATGCATCAATGAGCTGAATATAATCACTTATGAATTTAAAAATTATTGCTGCATATTACCAATAAATAAAACAACCATTAAATGTATTAGTGTTTGAAAGAATGAGCAAGGAATAACACCCCAACTCAAAATTAAATGTGTGTTTACTTGAGCACTTTAGTCTGTTTATCAATATTTCACCAGCATTATTTTAAGGGTGCTAGTCTGTGGAGCTAAAAAACTTCTGTTGTTTTTATGCCAGTAATTTAAGGTATTTCCCTTATAAGGCTTAAATATGAATAAGGGAGTTCTACAAAAAATTCATGAATATATTTACTTATTAGCTGATTAATAACTATTATCAACCCTAGAACATACTATTATATTTATCAGAAAACCTTCAAACTGGGGGACCAACAACCACAATTTGTGAGGATTGAAAGTGAGAAAATCTCAGAATACAGACCATGGGGCAAAGTAATCAGATGAGCAATCAGCCTAAGATTTATTTTTGTTATCTGCCAATTATTAGTTATGTGGCTTGTTCTGTGCCTCAGTTTCATCATGTGTAAATGAGGATAATAATAATTCCTACTTAACAGAATTACACATTAGAGATTACATGAGCAAATGCATTAAAGTACTTACCCCAATACCTGGTAAATGGGTTATTGCTGTTGCTGTTGCTAAGTCGCTTCAGTTGTGTCCGACTCTGTGTGACCCCACAGATGGCAGCCCACCAGGCTCTGCCATCCCTGGGATTCTCTAGGCAAGAATACTGGAGTGGGCTGCCATTTCCTTCTCCAATGCATGAAAGTGAAAAGTGAAAGTGAAGTCACTCAGTCATGTCTGACTCTTAGTGATCCCATGGACGGCAGCCTACCAGGCTCCTCCGTCCATGGGATTTTCCAGGTAAGAGTACTGGAGTGGGTTGCCGTTGCCTTAATATAAATGGGTAGCATTTAACAAATATTAATGAAGGAGGAAACAGACAGAACAGGCTCCATCTTGAAAGCAGGACTCCATCTTGGGCCAGACTGTGCACTTTGAGCTATATGCTCTGTATCTATGGAAATGACATACAAGCTGGAAATCAGAACTCCCACCCCAGATCGAAGAGCCCTAGGGCTCGTACCTAGACTCTCTATTGCCTAAAAACAACAACAACAACAAAAACCCTGATTATCTGTGTAACTGAATAGAATCATAAATTCTATTATGCTTATTGGGGTATGACCACAGGCCTATTGATAATTGTCCACTGTTAAATACCTAGGCTTAAGGCGTACAAATCATGGTTAATTTTGATTGTACCTTTCTTTTCCGTTGTTCAGACTAGTTTCAGAGAATTTGGAGAGGTGGGTTTGGGCACGTACGTTTAGGGTATATAAAGTCTTCACAAAAACTGGTCGGGGTCTTTGGCTAAGAGGAGACTCTGCTTTGGGCCCACTGGTGTAATAAACTGCACTCCACTATCTGCATTGTCCTTCTGAGTGAGTTTGTTTACCAGAACATGAGGCTACAACACTAATAGCTATCAACATCATCATCACCATCATCTTGGTTCTTTTGAAGAAAGGGGTGTGCAGGATTTAATAAAGGTATACTATGCAGGTATCCAACCTCTGGAGAAGGAAATGGCAACCCACTCCAGTATTCTTGCTTAGAAAATCTCAAGGACAGAGGAGGCTGGCAGGCTACAGTCCATAGGTCGCAAGAGTAGGACACAACTTAGTACTATCTTTCTTTATTGCAGTTTACAAAGAATTAATGATATGATTATGAAGAGAAACTTCATATTGATGCTATTTTTCTATTTAAAAAAACTAAGGCAATGCCATCCATAAAGTAAAAAAATAGCCCACAGAATGGGAGAAAATATTTGCAAACCATACATTGGATAAATAGCTTCTATCCACAGTGCATAAAGAACTCTTAAAATTCAACAACATAAAGACAAATAGCACAGTTTCTTTAAAATGAAGAACCTAAAGACATTACTCCAAAGAAAATATACAAATAGCCAATAGGCACATTTGTTTAACACCAATATTCATCAAGGAAATGCAAATCAAAATCAAAGTGAGTCCCCTTACATTGACTAGACTGGCTAGAATAAAAAAGTACAATAATCCAAATACATATAATTATACACCACAACCCTCAACCAAGTGAGATTTACATATGCAAGGTAGATCAACATTCAAGACCAATTAATGTAACCTATCACATCAAAGACTAAAAAGGAAAAATCACATGATTATATCAATAGGGTAGAACAAGCATTTGACAAAATCCACCACCTATTTATAATAAAAGTTCTTAGCAAACTGAGAAAGAAAGGGAACTTCTTCAAATTGATAAAGAATGTCTACAAAAACCCTGCAGCTAACATTATGTTTAATGGTGAGAAACTCAAAGCTTCCTCATTAATATCAAGTATGAGACAAAAATATTGTCTCTCACTACTTCTTTTCAAAATGGTACTAGAAGTTCTAGCTAATGTAATAAGACAATTAAAGGACACAAAATGTATATATATTGGAAAGGAAAATATAAGACTACCTTTGTCTACAGATGTTGTGATTGTCTAGGTAGAAAATCTGAAATAAGCAACACAAAGAATCCTCTTGGAACTAATAAGTTATAGCAAGGTTTCAGGATACAATGTTAATATACAAGGGTTAGTCAACTTTCTATAGACCAGCAGCGAACAAGTGGACTTTGAAATTAAAAATACAAAACCATTTATATTAACATCTCCCAAAAGTAATCCTTAGGTAAAAATCTAACATGATAGATACAAAATATGTGAGGGAAACTACAAAACTCTGATAACAAAAATGAAAAAATTAAATACACAAAGAGATATTCCATGTTCATAGACAAGAAGACAGTTCCTATATTGTCAAGACATCAGTTCCTCCCAAACTGATTCACAGAGTCCATGCAATGCCAATGAAAATCCTATTGAATTACACTGCAGTTACCTATCAACTGATTCTGAAGTGTATATGGAGAGGTAAAGACTCAGAATAACCCACATAATACTAACAGGAAAAAGCAAAGTTGGAGGACTGACATTACCAAACTTCAAGACTTACTATCTAGTTACAGTAATGAAGATAATGTGGTATCAGTGAAAGAAAAGACAAGTAGATCAATGGCACTTAAGTAAATGTGCATAAATATAGTCAAATGATCTTTGATAAAGAAAAAAATACAATATAGCAAAGAAAGTCTTTTCAGCAAATGGTACTGGAACAATGAGACAACCATATCCAGCAACAACAACAACAAAATCTTGACACAGACTTTTTACACTTCACAAAATTAACTCAGAATTGATTACAGATCTAAATGTAAACTGAAAAAGTATAAAATTCCTAGAAAATAGCATTAGAAGAGTACCTAGAGGACCATAGATATAATCCATGAAAGAACCAGTTGATAAACTAAACTTTTACATCACAAATGAACACTTCTGTTCTGCAAAAAGCAATGTCAAGAGAATGAGAAGACAAACCACATACTGGAAGCAAACATTTACAAAAGATACATTTGATAAAGGACTGTTATCCAAAATAGACAAAGAACTCATAAAATTCAATAATAAGAAAACAACTTGATTAAAAACTGGGCAAAAGACCTTAACATACACCTCACCAAAGAACATATGCAGATGGTAAATAAACAATGACAAGATGCTCTATATCATATGACATCATTAAACTCAAATGAAAACAGTGAAATATCATTTCATATCTATTAGAATGAGTAATATCTAGAACACCAGAAACACCAAATGCTGGAGGATATGGGGAGCAAAAGAAGCTCTCACTCATTTCTGGTGGAAATGCAAAATGGTAAAGCCACTTTGGAAGACAGTTTCTTACAAAGTTAAAATAGTCTTGTTATATGATGCTGCAGTCACACTTCTCAGTATTTATCCAAAAGACATGAAAATTCTCATTCACACAGAAACCTGTACATGGATAGGAATAGAAGTTTTACGCATAATTGCCAAAACTTGGAAGCAATCAAGATATCCTTCTGTAGGTGAAGATAAACAGCAGTACATCCAATCAAATATTGTTCAGTCCAAAAACAAATGAACTATCAAACCATTAAAAGACATGGAGGAAACAATGCATATTAATAAGGAAAAAAAGCCAATCTGAAAATATACATACTGTTTGATTCCAACTGTACACAGATTGAAAACGATAGAACTATGGAGACAGTAAAAAAAATCAGTGGATTGGATGGGGGGGTGGATTAAGGGGAGGGATGAATAGGCAGATTACAGAGCATTTTTAGGACAGTGAAAACACTCCATATGATACCATAATAATTGACATGTCTTTATACATTTGTCCAAACTCATAATGTATGACACCAAGGTGAACCTTAAGGTAAACTGTGGATTTTAGGTGATTGTCATGTGTCAATGTATGTACATCTGTTGTAACAAATGAACCCATCTGGTGGGGTATAGTGATAATGAGGGAGGCTATGCATGTGTGGAGACAGGAAATTTCTGTACCTTTCCTGAAATTTTCCTGTAAACCTTATACTGCTCTAAAGGTAGTCTTAAATTTTTTTAAAATGGTTTGACAAGAACAACTGCTGTCCAGAATGCAGGAAAACTTCAATCTTCTTACACTGCTGGTAGAAATGTAAAACATCAAAGTTACTCTGGAAAGCAGATTGGCAGTTCCTCAAATAATTAAATATAGATATTACTCAGTAATTCCCCTCCTAGATATAAACCCAAGAGAAATCAAAACATATGTCCCCATAGAAAACTTGTACATGAATGCTTACAGTATTGTTACTCATAATAGAAAAAGGTGGAAGCAATTCAAAAGCCCATTATCAGTTGAATGTATAATAAAGTAATAAATCCTTGAAATGAAATATTATTTAGTCCTCAGAAGGAATGTTGTAATTGTTATTAAAAGATGCTACAACATATATAAACCCTGAAAACATCATGCTAACTGAAAGAAGCCAGGCACAAAAGACCATATAGTATATGATTCATTTTAAATGATAGGGCAAAACAGAGTAATCTATAGAAAGCAAAAAAGTGGTTGCTGAGGGCTAGTTGGAGGAATGAAGAGATATGTAAATGACAGCTAAAGGGTTTTCATTTTCTTTTTGAGCTGATAAAACTGTTTAAAAATTGGATATGTTGAATGTATCTGTGGATAGACTGAAAACTATGGAATTGTACACTTTAAAAATATGAATTTTATGGTGTGTGTATTATATCTCAATAACTAGAAAGTAGGAAAAAGAATGAGGAGAATGATCTGTCAATGGAAGCCTCATTAAATGTATTTAAAATCATTATTATTGCTATTATCCTTCAATAGGAGACCTAAGTCGTCAAATAGTGGGGATAGTGTTACCCATTTTTGCAAACCTGTGCTTCAAGAAAAGAAACTTAAGTTCTGAAAAAGGAGAGTGGCTTATATTCTCTCTACACTTCATTATTTTTATTCAACATATTATACTTAAGGTAATGACTTTCTACATATAAAAATTACATTATCTATAAATTCATTCTACATAAATCAGTGATAAATCATTTTACACAAATCAGAAATCAGAGATGCAAAAATGACTCAAATTCTCTACACTCAAGGATAGAGTCTAGAATATAGTACTTATCACAGGATGTGAGGTGGTTCAGACAGTAAAGCATCTGTCTACAATGCAGGAGACCTGGGTTCCATCCCTGGGTAGGGAAGATCCACTGGAGAAGGAAATGGCAATCCACTCTAGTACTATTGCCTGGAAAATCCCATGGACAGAGGAGCCTGGTAGGCTACAATCCATGGGGTCACTAAGAGTCAGACACAACTGAGCAACTGAGCAACTTCACTTTCACTTTGTCTTTGTAGCACTGAATTTAATATTTAATTGGTCTTAAACCTTACGTCCACAAGTGTAGTATGCATGATCCTAGAAAGGTTAAATATAAAGTTAAACAATTCTGAAAGTATAGAAGTTAAGTATATACCTCTTCTTTTCTAATGAAACAATGATTAGAAATAGAAAAAAAGAGGCAAACTTATAAACGCAAGCAGAAAAATTTACAAAAGTAATTTTTAACTTTGGTTTCTGAGTTACTACATTTATTGAAGAGACATTCAGTTTAAATATGCACCAACCACAGGTGTACATTAAAAAAATAAAAAAAATAAAAATAAATATGCACCAACCCAGACAATAACTGTGCTTTAGTTACAGATGTCACATTAGCTATTTCCTCTCTGATTAAAAAAAAATGGAAAAAGAGTTATTTAAAGGAAGAAAAAATTCTGTTTAGTATATATATTGGAATTAAGAATTGCACTTAAAATGCCTATGTATGAGTTGATACATTATGCAGTATCTTGATATGCTGCTGCCACTTTAAATCAGGTTTTGTAAGTGTAAGTTTATGTTGGGATTACATGCCATAATGTCATAATTAAATTCCATAATTTCATAACATAATTTATGTTTCTGCTACAAGAGTGCAAACTTTATACATTTGTTCAATCCCTTCAATATCTTTTGAAAGTCTACAGCATCCAATTGCATGCTATGTGTGCTCAGTCCTCTCAGTCATTTCTGACTCTTTGTGACCCCATGAACTGTACTTCGCCAGGTTCCTCTGCCCATGGAATTTTCCAGGCAAGAATACTGGAGTGGGTTGTCATTTCCTTCCCCAGGGGATCTTCCTGACCCAGAGATTGAACCTGCATCTCCTGCATTGGCAAGCGGGTGGATTCTTAACCACTGCACCGCTTGGGAAGCTCTTGCATGTTATACCTCCTACAATATGCAAATATATTATTATCTTAACAAAACATATCTAACCAAACACAATTTCTGGGGAAGTTAGGGAAATCTAAATGCATACATAAATAAGGTTAAAAACTGTTCTAGCCAGGGACTCTTTTAATTACTAGGGAAAAAAAATAATACTTATTTGAATGAACATTACTGCAAAGAAACAGAAAATAGAAAAAATTTTCAGAAATTATAACTAGACTTCTGGTATGGTCTGTAAGTGAGACTGTGTTTGGTGTGTTCTATGCTCTTTCTTCTCTGTATATATGCAGTCCGTGCATCTCTCTGCAGAACTTTCTCTTTAGGGCTCTCAATTTTGGTATTGCTTGTGGTTTGGTATTGCAATGATTATTTGTCTCTGGCCCATATCTATTTGATCTTATGTCCAAGTTCAAGTGTCCAATACCCTTTCACTAAATCTATCTCTGTATCTAAAATTCAAATTTCCTTAAGAAAGAAAACCAGATCTCAACTTGGATCAGGTAGATAGCCTTGGGACAAACTCCATGGCCAAAGCAATAATACATGACATGTAAGCCTGCCTCTTTTCATTTGTGATTCTGTCAAATAATCTAAGGATGAAGTGTATATGAAAATAATAGTAGATATCTTTCATCTAACTATGTATGAGACTAGAATATGGAAATGACCAGCAACTATACTGCTGTATTCTCCCTTTTTCTCCATTTTTACACAAGGGGCAATGTTGAAACAAAAGCTACCAAAATTAAAGATATGTGTATATGTCTGTATGTATATAATGTGTATATATCAGTGTTCTGTATTTGTTTCATTTCTTAGAAATTATGGACAAAACCTGCCAAATACTGAGCCTGGTATTTGAGTCAGGGTAAAATCTTAGACTTATTTGGAAAACATTCCCCACAAAATGTACATTTGTTTCTCCTCCACATTTCAGATAACTGATTCTTAGCACTTCTTAAAGAGTCCATTACTTCATTCAGATATACTGCTTTTGTCCATTGCTCTTGCATTTGTCTCTCTAGGACTGAATTTTCTATAGATATACTGCTAGCAAATTTACAAGGGAGTATGGACAAAGATAGGAGAAGGGAATGGCACCCCACTCCAGTACTCTTGCCTGGAAAATCCCATGGTTGGAGGAGCCTGGTGGGCTGCCGTCCATGGGGTCGCTAAGAGTCAGACACGATTGAGCGACTTCACTCTCACTTTTCACTTTCATGCATTGGAGAAGGCAATGGCAACCCACTCCAATGTTCTTGCCTGGAGAATCCCAGGGACTGGGGAGCCTGGTGGGCTGCCGTCTATGAGGTCGCACAGAGTCGGATACGACTGAAGTGACTTAGCAGCAGCAGCAGCAGCAGCAGCAGCAGCAGGGACAAAGATGAATCAGAAATATATGCTGGTTTAACACTGGAAGACATGTTCTTTGACAACACAAATCATAAGTTATCCAGAGTATCCTAGCTTAGCTTTGACCATAAAACATTCCATAGGCTGCAGGTTGTGTTGGGTACATCAGCCTGTTCTTGGCTGTTGGGGAGTGGAAAGGGTTTGATAATGAACCTGCTATAATACCTCATGCTTGTTTCTATTCCAGTGCCTTTGCTCATGTTGATTTCTTTGCCTGGAATTTCCATCCTCTTTCTCATTCAAGGCCCTCTACAAATTCAGCTCCTTTATGAATCCTCTGAATCCTTGCTACAAACTGTTGTCCACAAGTCTCTCACTATTTTCTCTTTCTTAGTATCACTAAACTATAATGTGCCTTTTAACACTAGATCACATAGTGGTCTTTTAAGTTTTTCTAAGGCCTGAATTTCTCTCTCTCTCTCTCTCTCTAAATCTCTCCTTCCTATGTCTCATTCCTTCCTCTAATTTTCTGTGCCAGGAAGCTAAAGACAACAAATAAATCCTGAATATGTACTATATTCCAGAAAATTTGCTTAGAGATTTACATGATTTATCGCAGAATATATGTTGGATAGTCACCAGATTAAATTGAATTTCATTGAAAATTATGTACCAAGTGTTTCCTTAAAAGAGATGGAATTTTATTCTAACTATATATTATGAACTGAATTGTTTCCCCTTTGAGTTGAAGCTCTAAACCCCTAAATTGACTGTATTTAAAGATAGCACTTTTAACAAGGTATCTAAGGTTAAATAAGGTCAAAGAGTGAGGCCCTAATCCAATAGGACTACTGTCCTCATAAGAAGAAAAAGAGACAGCAGGAGTACACACCCTCAGAGAAAGGTCATGCAGAGGACACAAAGAGAAGCCTGCCAACATCTTGATCTGAGACTTCCAGCCTCCAGAACTATAAGAAAATAAACTTCTGTTATGTAAGCCTCCCAGTCTGGGCTATTTTGTTTTGTAGCCCTAGAGGAAAAGTACACTATGCTAAAGATAAATAATTATACAGAAAAGCCAATTATTTATAGTAGTTTTCACTAGGTAATTTCTTATCTCTTGGATGAAGTTGAAGTTTCATTTAATATAATCATTCTTAACGCTATTTCAAGAAAAGACATTTGGAACACCCACCTATCTTTGAAACATAGCTTATTGTTGTCTGTATAGATAAAAAGTATATCTGTTGATTTCAGTAGAAAATAAATAATCATAAGAGCTGATGGTATGAGTCTTCCATACACATTTACATTCAAGCCCAGGGACATGAATAGATTTTTGATGGATTTTTATATTCAGTCCAAAATATCTGTTGAATAACATTAGGGTGGTGACAACAGCAGCAATGTCAGCCATTTATATAGTGCCAGAGGGAATCTCTACCTGTCACTCAAGTTTTTGGACTGGACTGTCAACCTCAGGACTTCCGGGTCAGGTTGTTGAATGCTTTTGTCAAGTTTTTAGATTATTTAAATTTATTATATGTTGATAACAAATTTAAGAAATCCCACTACATGTGAAAAGGAAAAACATCCTGCAAATAAAAATAAATTATGCCTCTTATAGAAGTCTGGACATTTGAAATCTAAAAAAATTACTTATGTGTACATTATATACAGGAGTAAGCACATAGCAAATGCACCATGTAATTAGATTAATAACATAGAACCACATAAATTCCAACTAGATTGACTAATTTGACAGAATTGATCAAACAAGCAAATAACTATCCAGGTAGGAAGACAAAGAGATAAAAAGAGACAGAGACAGAGATATTTTAATTTTATCCATTACTAAATTCAGTCAAAAAGCATGAGCTGGTGCATGTATAGACATGAGTTCTAAACAATAATTCGAGGGGCTATTATTCTTGCCCTTTAGAATGAATATAAGAAATATGTAGGTGTAATTCACCCCTGCACCAAGGTAGGCATAACCTTGCCACTTTTATGCTGACTTCCTAAGATACAGAAGTTGTTTGGTGACAGTCACACCTCCTCTGTGAGGTACTGCATTTGAAGATTGCATTGTCCTTCAACATGACTATGAATATTGGACAGTGATTGAATGTCGTCTGGTGCTTATTAATATGCATGTTGTCATTTGTCATCTCAGTCATCACTGACACTTTGTCATTTATGTTACTGTAAGCATTATATCTACCCTGAGTTGCTAGATTTCAGGCCCTTCTCTCTTGCTTGCAAACTCATCAAAAATACAGGCTACCATCCTCAAGAATCCATGCTGATAAAAAAGATATGTTTAAGGTTGTTTGACTTATTCTATACTTTAATAAAGAACTACCAAAATTATAAGAAAAAATGATATATTTAGAATGTTTTGCCATTTAAATAGATTGTATCTAAGTGTACTGATTACCATGTGAAAAGGTTGAATTTCTTTTCTCAAAGATAGCTAAATATATTAAAATAAGATAGTATTTCTAAGTAAAAGAGCTCTCATATTTATTATTTCACTTTATGATCATAATGTATACTTGAATAATGATAAATAAGTAATACAATCTATTTATGTAGGGAAACTGAGGCTCAGCTATTTTAAGTGATTATCCTATGGACATAGTTTTGTAATGTGAAAATTGAATTTATCTCAGACCTTCATATCTTTGGTCTGATGTTTCTCTTTGATGTTTCTCTGTTTCAACTCAGCCTATTATTTCTTTGATTGTCTTAATATTTGCTTGAGATTATGCAACAGAACTTGTTTTTGTCTGCTCAATATCCCATACCCTTCTCCCCTCTAAAAGTATACTGATTTTTTTTTAACAATTATCAACTTTCCAGCATATAATCATGTATTTCAGGGGAATCTTCCTGATCTCTACTTCCAAATGGTGGATAAAGTTTGGATCAATTCACTCATGGTAACTGTATCTTTGTTGCCAATGTTTGAGTTAAGAATATACAAGTGACCAATGATGTATGAAGTCCTCTGAAGGGCTTCTGAAAATATTTTCCTCAGTCTTAAGAAAACAACACATGGAAAAAGTAGTCATTTTCACCTGAATGTCTCCATATCTGGACTAATGACAACTTCTATAGCCATTGTACTATATGACTGGAAATAAAACAATATCTGAGTTCAAACTAAGAAATTANTTCAGTAGAAAATAAATAATCATAAGAGCTGATGGTATGAGTCTTCCATACACATTTACATTCAAGCCCAGGGACATGAATAGATTTTTGATGGATTTTTATATTCAGTCCAAAATATCTGTTGAATAACATTAGGGTGGTGACAACAGCAGCAATGTCAGCCATTTATATAGTGCCAGAGGGAATCTCTACCTGTCACTCAAGTTTTTGGACTGGACTGTCAACCTCAGGACTTCCGGGTCAGGTTGTTGAATGCTTTTGTCAAGTTTTTAGATTATTTAAATTTATTATATGTTGATAACAAATTTAAGAAATCCCACTACATGTGAAAAGGAAAAACATCCTGCAAATAAAAATAAATTATGCCTCTTATAGAAGTCTGGACATTTGAAATCTAAAAAAATTACTTATGTGTACATTATATACAGGAGTAAGCACATAGCAAATGCACCATGTAATTAGATTAATAACATAGAACCACATAAATTCCAACTAGATTGACTAATTTGACAGAATTGATCAAACAAGCAAATAACTATCCAGGTAGGAAGACAAAGAGATAAAAAGAGACAGAGACAGAGATATTTTAATTTTATCCATTACTAAATTCAGTCAAAAAGCATGAGCTGGTGCATGTATAGACATGAGTTCTAAACAATAATTCGAGGGGCTATTATTCTTGCCCTTTAGAATGAATATAAGAAATATGTAGGTGTAATTCACCCCTGCACCAAGGTAGGCATAACCTTGCCACTTTTATGCTGACTTCCTAAGATACAGAAGTTGTTTGGTGACAGTCACACCTCCTCTGTGAGGTACTGCATTTGAAGATTGCATTGTCCTTCAACATGACTATGAATATTGGACAGTGATTGAATGTCGTCTGGTGCTTATTAATATGCATGTTGTCATTTGTCATCTCAGTCATCACTGACACTTTGTCATTTATGTTACTGTAAGCATTATATCTACCCTGAGTTGCTAGATTTCAGGCCCTTCTCTCTTGCTTGCAAACTCATCAAAAATACAGGCTACCATCCTCAAGAATCCATGCTGATAAAAAAGATATGTTTAAGGTTGTTTGACTTATTCTATACTTTAATAAAGAACTACCAAAATTATAAGAAAAAATGATATATTTAGAATGTTTTGCCATTTAAATAGATTGTATCTAAGTGTACTGATTACCATGTGAAAAGGTTGAATTTCTTTTCTCAAAGATAGCTAAATATATTAAAATAAGATAGTATTTCTAAGTAAAAGAGCTCTCATATTTATTATTTCACTTTATGATCATAATGTATACTTGAATAATGATAAATAAGTAATACAATCTATTTATGTAGGGAAACTGAGGCTCAGCTATTTTAAGTGATTATCCTATGGACATAGTTTTGTAATGTGAAAATTGAATTTATCTCAGACCTTCATATCTTTGGTCTGATGTTTCTCTTTGATGTTTCTCTGTTTCAACTCAGCCTATTATTTCTTTGATTGTCTTAATATTTGCTTGAGATTATGCAACAGAACTTGTTTTTGTCTGCTCAATATCCCATACCCTTCTCCCCTCTAAAAGTATACTGATTTTTTTTTAACAATTATCAACTTTCCAGCATATAATCATGTATTTCAGGGGAATCTTCCTGATCTCTACTTCCAAATGGTGGATAAAGTTTGGATCAATTCACTCATGGTAACTGTATCTTTGTTGCCAATGTTTGAGTTAAGAATATACAAGTGACCAATGATGTATGAAGTCCTCTGAAGGGCTTCTGAAAATATTTTCCTCAGTCTTAAGAAAACAACACATGGAAAAAGTAGTCATTTTCACCTGAATGTCTCCATATCTGGACTAATGACAACTTCTATAGCCATTGTACTATATGACTGGAAATAAAACAATATCTGAGTTCAAACTAAGAAATTACAGAGAACTGAAAGTACAACTCCTTAACTCTGTCTTACTTTTAAATCTTGTTATATAACAATGCTTTTATAATTAAAGCCAATGTTAATCAAGATTTTGTATTATTTTTATTCAACACATGACTGATTCACAGAAACTCTACTGAAGCATGCTTTTCAAGCAATAAGAATAAGTAATTATTGAATGTTGCAAGCATTGTTTTGAAGCATCAC
>SJYW01043571.1:18250-32438 GCA_006410735.1 Raphicerus campestris | reverse complement strand
ACAGTTCAAAAGCATCCATTCTTCAGCGCTCAGCCTTCTTCACAGTCCAACTCTCACATCCATACATGACTACTGGAAATTAGAGAGTATTAAAAATAAAGTGTGTTGTCAGCCAAACAATTGTTTGTTTGACATTGTCTGCATGGTAGGGAGAGTGGTATTAAATATTACTGGGTTCACTTTATTTTAGTCAAACTGTAAATGTAAAGCATGGTAAAAGTTAAGTTCATTTGGGATCAAAATAAACTACCAAGTCAAAATAGAGTTCTCAGCTTGTTTGTATGCCAGAAACTTACATATTTAATGGTATTGTGATTTCTATTGGAAAACTAGTTCATTGGTTGGAAAAGAGGTTGAAATGAGACTAAGCCCAGAGGATGCCACTCTTAAGAGCTAGAGGCAATATTTTCTTTCCAAACAAGAAAAAAAAGTCTAGTCTTTTGATATGACTCATAGGAATAACTTTTTTTCAGAACACACAAGTTTTGGTTTTCTTCCAGTTTATAGCATTTGGAGAAATGTTGATTTGTCAGTGATGTAGATGTGCTTCAGGGTGACAAGGAAGAAATTTGGTAACTTTGAAGAATGCTATAGGTTTATGGCTGGCTGCTTAAAAATACTTTGACAGAGGGTTAATGTAGAAACTGCCTTCAGATTATTTATGCTTTTATGGTATTTTTGTTTCTCCATTTTGTTAAAGTTTGAGATCCTGGGAGTGTAATAGATAGACATCAGCTTTGTTTGTTAAGGTTTACCAAAAAAGGAAGATCAGGTTTTGTTTCTATTCATCCACAAACTTTACCTGTTAAGGACAGATTATAAATGTTAGATTTTTCAGGCTACATGTGGTTTCTGTTGTGTATTCTCTTTTGTTTTTTATAACTCTTTAAAAATGTGGAAGTCATGCTTAGCTCTTAGGCTATAAAAACAGGCCTCAGGCCAGATTTGGCCTGTGGGCCATAATTTGCTGACTCTCTAGACTAGAGATCAAACTGCAGACTCCAGTCTTAGAGCATGTAAATTCTGTGTGTGATGCCTAGGTTTGTTTCTTTTTAAATTATTTTGTCTTCATGTTTATTTTGGTCATTCAAGAAAGACTGAACTATAGCCAAATCTTAGCCTGAGGAAACTCTTCCCAGTAATAAAGAAAAAAAGATCTGTGCACATAGAAGTATAATAATGTAAAATTTAAGAACCAGTACAGCCATAGAAAATTTAAGATAGCAAGTGAAAACACAAAAACATGTTCAATATCGCTAGTCAATCATGAGATATGAATTAAAACCAGAATGAGATGCCACTACATACTTATTAGCATGGCCAAAATAAGAAATACTGATAATATCAAATACTGGCAAGGATGTGGAGAGATTGGGTCTTTCCTGCATTGCTGTTGGGTGTATGAAATAATATAGCCACTCCTGAATTCAGTCTGTCATTTTGTTAAACAAACAAACAAAAAAAAATGAAGTGTGAAACTACCATAAGATCCATATGACATTCCTGGGCATTTACTTTGGAAAATGAAGCTTAGTGTTTCACATAAAAACTTGTACACAAGTATTCGTAGCTTTATTTGCAATAGCCCAAAACTGAAAATTACTAAAATATACTTCGACCAGTAAATTGTCATACACACTGTGTGATATGTCCATACACTGGAGTACTGTTCAAAAATGAAAAAGAACAATCTATTAATACAACTTTGCTAGAACCTAAAGGCATTATGCTAAGTGAAAATAGCCAGACTAAAATTGAATTTCCAGAAATGAAAGCTGCATTATCTGAGATGAGAAATACAGTTGGTTTAATTAGACAAACAATAATATTCCTTGGACAAAACTGATTAATTGTATACTTGCTCAAAGCCTAGTCTACTATTGACTTTGTCATTATCCATGATAATTGAGAGAAAATACAATGATGGGCAGCATTAAAACTAGCTCAAAAATACTTTCTTATAGAAATTTGTTAAGATGTCCTGGGTTGCACTTTTGTCAAGGGAAGACTGTATGTAAACAGTTTAAGAATGTTGACAACATTAAAATTGTTATGCCCGCAGTCTGAATCCCCAAAACTAAGAGAACAAGACATCCACGACAATGCAAAAAGCAAAAAGGAGTTTTTATTTCTAGCTCGAACTAGGGCCCTGCCACTTCCAGCACAGTGGAGTGGAACAAGAGCCCTGAGCCCTTTGTTACAGCAGTATTTATAGGGTTAAGACAAAGACAGGAGGTTAGCAAGGGCTGATTGGTTACAAAGGTTTCTTAGCATATACTAATTGGCTAAATTTTCGCACTGCGCAGGCTTTCTCNTCGTCCCCTTCTCCTCCTGCCCCCAGTCCCTCCCAGCATCAGAGTCTTTTCCAATGAGTCAACGCTTCACATGAGGTGGCCAGAGTACTGGCGTTTCAGCTTTAGCATCGTTCCTTCCAAAGAAATCCCAGGGCTGATCTCCTTCAGAATGGACTGGTTGGATCTCCTTGCAGTCCAAGGGACTCTCAAGAGTCTTCTCCAGCACCACAGTTCAAAAGCATCCATTCTTCAGCGCTCAGCCTTCTTCACAGTCCAACTCTCACATCCATACATGACTACTGGAAATTAGAGAGTATTAAAAATAAAGTGTGTTGTCAGCCAAACAATTGTTTGTTTGACATTGTCTGCATGGTAGGGAGAGTGGTATTAAATATTACTGGGTTCACTTTATTTTAGTCAAACTGTAAATGTAAAGCATGGTAAAAGTTAAGTTCATTTGGGATCAAAATAAACTACCAAGTCAAAATAGAGTTCTCAGCTTGTTTGTATGCCAGAAACTTACATATTTAATGGTATTGTGATTTCTATTGGAAAACTAGTTCATTGGTTGGAAAAGAGGTTGAAATGAGACTAAGCCCAGAGGATGCCACTCTTAAGAGCTAGAGGCAATATTTTCTTTCCAAACAAGAAAAAAAAGTCTAGTCTTTTGATATGACTCATAGGAATAACTTTTTTTCAGAACACACAAGTTTTGGTTTTCTTCCAGTTTATAGCATTTGGAGAAATGTTGATTTGTCAGTGATGTAGATGTGCTTCAGGGTGACAAGGAAGAAATTTGGTAACTTTGAAGAATGCTATAGGTTTATGGCTGGCTGCTTAAAAATACTTTGACAGAGGGTTAATGTAGAAACTGCCTTCATATTATTTATGCTTTTATGGTATTTTTGTTTCTCCATTTTGTTAAAGTTTGAGATCCTGGGAGTGTAATAGATAGACATCAGCTTTGTTTGTTAAGGTTTACCAAAAAAGGAAGATCAGGTTTTGTTTCTATTCATCCACAAACTTTACCTGTTAAGGACAGATTATAAATGTTAGATTTTTCAGGCTGCATGTGGTTTCTGTTGTGTATTCTCTTTTGTTTTTTATAACTCTTTAAAAATGTGGAAGTCATGCTTAGCTCTTAGGCTATAAAAACAGGCCTCAGGCCAGATTTGGCCTGTGGGCCATAATTTGCTGACTCTCTAGACTAGAGATCAAACTGCAGACTCCAGTCTTAGAGCATGTAAATTCTGTGTGTGATGCCTAGGTTTGTTTCTTTTTAAATTATTTTGTCTTCATGTTTATTTTGGTCATTCAAGAAAGACTGAACTATAGCCAAATCTTAGCCTGAGGAAACTCTTCCCAGTAATAAAGAAAAAAAGATTTGTGCACATAGAAGTATAATAATGTAAAATTTAAGAACCAGTACAGCCATAGAAAATTTAAGATAGCAAGTGAAAACACAAAAACATGTTCAATATCGCTAGTCAATCATGAGATATGAATTAAAACCAGAATGAGATGCCACTACATACTTATTAGCATGGCCAAAATAAGAAATACTGATAATATCAAATACTGGCAAGGATGTGGAGAGATTGGGTCTTTCCTGCATTGCTGTTGGGTGTATGAAATAATATAGCCACTCCTGAATTCAGTCTGTCATTTTGTTAAACAAACAAACAAAAAAAAATGAAGTGTGAAACTACCATAAGATCCATATGACATTCCTGGGCATTTACTTTGGAAAATGAAGCTTAGTGTTTCACATAAAAACTTGTACACAAGTATTCGTAGCTTTATTTGCAATAGCCCAAAACTGAAAATTACTAAAATATACTTCGACCAGTAAATTGTCATACACACTGTGTGATATGTCCATACACTGGAGTACTGTTCAAAAATGAAAAAGAACGATCTATTAATACAACTTTGCTAGAACCTAAAGGCATTATGCTAAGTGAAAATAGCCAGACTAAAATTGAATTTCTAGAAATGAAAGCTGCATTATCTGAGATGAGAAATACAGTTGGTTTAATTAGACAAAGAATAATATTCCTTGGACAAAACTGATTAATTGTATACTTGCTCAAAGCCTAGTCTACTATTGACTTTGTCATTATCCATGATAATTGAGAGAAAATACAATGATGGGCAGCATTAAAACTAGCTCAAAAATACTTTCTTATAGAAATTTGTTAAGATGTCCTGGGTTGCACTTTTGTCAAGGGAAGACTGTATGTAAACAGTTTAAGAATGTTGACAACATTAAAATTGTTATGCCCGCAGTCTGAATCCCCAAAACTAAGAGAACAAGACATCCACGACAATGCAAAAAGCAAAAAGGAGTTTTTATTTCTAGCTCGAACTAGGGCCCTGCCACTTCCAGCACAGTGGAGTGGAACAAGAGCCCTGAGCCCTTTGTTACAGCAGTATTTATAGGGTTAAGACAAAGACAGGAGGTTAGCAAGGGCTGATTGGTTACAAAGGTTTCTTAGCATATACTAATTGGCTAAATTTTCGCACTGCGCAGGCTTTCTCAGGGGACTTCCATCATTGTCCTGTTAGGCTCAGATCAAGCTACAAGGGTTATGCCGATTGGCCAAGTCAGTGGAAGATGACCTCAGTTCCTTCTGGGCACTGACTCAGCTTCTTTGTGAATGAAACTCAGGCCTACCTAGGCCCCTGAGGCCTGACATTGCATTCATCAGGTCCCAACAAAAATATTCGGTATGTGCTTGTGTTTGTGAAATACATAAAATAATATTTCAAAGTAATTATTTTCATGCTTTTTCTTAAGTATATAATTTATTTTCTTAGCCAGCTGGTAAGCTTTTTGAGGATATTATCATGTCTAAATTGTTTAAACCTCCCTAAGATAGTTAGCATGGTGTTTCCCACTTTGGGTGGTCATTAGTGTTTATAATGTAAAAGAGGGAATCCTCCAACTGTGATGCAGCGAAATTTAATTGGTTCCTAATAAGACAGCACCAGAATTATCCCTCTGAACCCAATGTAAATAAACTCAGTTACAGGGCTTGGAGTGGGGAGTGCTGGGGTAGGTGGCAGGAAGAAGCTCACCTTAGTCAAGGTGTTTAAGCCTATTTTTAAACAAGAGACAGAAATTTTGCCAGTTACCTTACAGCCCTACCCTTGTCCATGGCTAATGCTGATTAGATCAGGTTCATTTTGGGTTAAATAATGTGTTCAGTTCAGTTCAGTCATTCAGTTGTGTCCGACTCTTTGCGACCCTATGAATTGCAGTATGCCAGGCCTCCCTGTCCATCACTAACTCCCGGAGTTCACCCAAACTCATGTCCATCGAGTCGGTGATGCCATCCTGCCGTCTCATCCTCTGTCGTCCCCTTCTCCTCCTGCCCCCAATCTCTCCCAGCAGCTTCCAATGAGTCAACTCTTCGCATGAGGTGGCCAAAGTATTGGAGTTTCAGCTTTAGCATCAGTCCTTCCAAAGAGCACACAGGACTGATCTCCTTTAGAATGGACTGGTTGGATCTCCTTGCAATCCAAGGGACTCTCAAGAGTCTTCTCCAACACCACAGTTCAAAAGCATCAGTTCTTCGGCACTCAGCCTTCTTCACAGTCCAACTCTCACATTCATACATGACCACTGGAAAAACCATAGCCTTGACTAGATAGATCTTTTTTGGCAAAGTAATGTCTCTGCTTTTGAATATGCTATCTAGGTTGGTCATAACTTTCCTTCCAAGGAGCAAGCTTCTTTTAATTTCATGGCTGCAGTCACCAAGTGTAACACCTCTCAATTAAGTATTTAGAAACTAATCAATCATACAAATGTCCAACTTGAATATTTATGTACTTGGGTAAAATTAACATGGCAGATTTTGAGAGCAAATGCATAAGTTTAAAACATCCTGAGAATAAATTTTTTCCCAATTAATGGAATCACATGGGGATAGAATAGTCATTTCCCATTTCTTGGTCAAAAAATATTGCCTGATTTTCATTGGCAAAGGGAATTAAAAAAGGAACAAGTTTTCTGCAACCCCAAGTTCCAATCCATGTTACCAGCTTTTGTAGGAAGGAATTTATAAACTTTACAAATTAGAATTAGAGTCTCCATAGATTCAACCCAAAGTTCAGAGCTTTTAGTAAATTACTTATTGGAAGAGAAAGCTCTTTTCCAGCAAGCTAAATGGAACTTTATAAACTGTCTTGCTTGTGAGTATTTTTCATAAGCTAAAATCACTTGTGTGTTCAGTTTATTAGTAGGAATAGTTTAGTAATAGCACTGCATGGTCTCTATTGCTGCAGAAGGAAAAGGTAGATTTGGCTTCTCTTTCCATAAGCAAGCAACTCATGATTGAGGAGGTAAAAGGTCTTACTTTTTAAAAGATTTTACCTCCCCAATCATGAGTTGCTTGCTTATGGAAGGGAGAAGGGGATGACAGACAATGAGACGGTTTGATGGCATCACTGACTCAATGGCCATGAGTTTGAGCAAACTCTGGGAGATGGTAAAGAAGAGGGAAAATGGGCTTGTTGCAGTCCATGGGGTCACAAAGAGTCAGACATGACTGAGCGACTGAACAACAAAAGATCTTAGGTATTTGGGAAACCCTTATTATTTTTGAAACTTTACTATTGTTGCTAAAATGTAAAAAAAAAAATAGTTCTAATTATTCGTGGTTGTTTTAACAACTGGTATTCAGAATTACCAAAGAATTGATGCTTTTGTACTGTGATGTTGGAGAAGACTCTTGAATGTCCCTTGGACTGCAAGGAGATCAAATCAGTCAACCCTAAAGGAAATCAGTCCTGAATATTCATTGGAAGGACTGATGTTGAAGCTAAAGCTTCGGTACTTTGGCCACCTGATGTGAAGAACTGACTCACTGGAAAATACCATGATGCTGGGCAAGATTGAAGGCAGGAGGAGAAGGGGATGACAGAGGTTGAGATAGTTGGATGACATCACCGACTCAAGGACATGAGTTTGAGCAACCTCCAGGAGATGATGATGGAAAGGGAAGCCTGGTGTGCTGCAGTCCACGGGGTTACAAAGAGTCGGACATGACTGAGCAACTGAACTGAACTGATTCAGAATTATCCGTTCTTTCCTCTATGTTTGTTTTAATTACTAGAAAAAGAAATTCTATACTATACAAAAACTGTTGGTTACAGATACCTTGAAATAATGATCTATTAAATGCAGTACAGGCACAAAAAGATGAAGAGATTAAAATTGACAAAATTGTGAATCCTTTAATAATGAAGATTAGAGGAAAAAGAGAAGCCTCTAACACAAAGATTCACCAGTTGAATGAGAAAGATTTTAAGCAGTTTCATGAGAAATTGGGATATGATGATACTGGAAATACAGCAAAAGAAATGGAAGGGAAAATCTCCAGAGAAAGTCATTAAATACTCAACTGTCTTTTGTGAAAGATGCAATAAAGAAATAGACAAAATTATGGCTCAGATCAAAGGGGAGAGGCAAGAATTCAGAGAGTTTGTATCAAATAAAGACACAAAGTCTTGACACAAAGACTGAATGGTACAAAGTACCTTTTCAGCAGGTGGGAACATCATATATACTAAGGAAGGAGAAAACTATAGTAGAGAAGAGAGTTTTTCCTTGATTTGTGTGCTTGGATTCAACAAAGAAAATGTATGTGATGAATTCAGACAGTGTATTCACAATATTCCTCAATTCAGATTTGACTGGTTTCTTAAGTCCAGAAATGCAGTGGAACTCAAGAGGTATAACACCTTAACTACCTTGATTGAAAGAAAAAAGAGGACTAGTTACGGAGATGGCAGTGGCACCCTACTCCAGTACTCTTGCCTGGAAAATCCCATGGACGGAAGCTGCAGTCCATGGGGTTGCTAAAGAGTTAGACATGACTGAGCGACTTTACTTTCACTTTTCACTTTCATGCATTGGAGGAGATGGCAACCCACTCCAGTGTTCTTGCCCAGGGACAGAGGAGCCTGGTAGGCTGCCATCTATGGGGTTGTACAGAGTCGGACACGACTGAAGTGACTTAGCAGCAGCAGCAGCAGACTAGAGATGGCAAAAATAAAACAGGTGAGCACAATGATTGACATAGCCCATTAGCTTGAGAGTTTCCAGGCTGTTGGGCAGGGAGAGGGATAACACAGGCAGAGCCCAACAGATTCACCACATGAAGAGATAAGGGCTACTAGAGTTAACAAGAGAAAGTTCCAGAGTGAGCTGGGTTATACAGGGTGCCCATGACTATTTCGCAAAGTATGGATCAGTATGTGTGTAAGGAAACCACCTGAGACATGCTACAATGTGAACAAACCTTAAAATAATTATGCTGAAAGAACCTAAATATTTTTTTAAAGACATAGGGTACATATTGTATGATTCTATTTATTAAAATCTTAGAAAATGCAACAAATTCATAGTGACACAAAGTAGATTAGTAATTGCTGAGAGATTGGAAGAGGTACAGATATGACAGGCATGGCAAGGCAGGAGGGAAATATTACAAAGGGACACAAGGAAACGTTTGGGAGTGATGGATATGTTCATTTTTTTTTAATCAAAGAATAATTGCTTTACAGAATTTTGTTGTTTTTCGTCAAACCTCTTGAGGATGGCTTTTCAGACTTTTCATATGTAAAAGATTATTATATTACATACTTTAAATACATGCATTATTTAGTCAGTTATACTTAAATAAAACTCTTTTTAAAACTTGCATACAAAAATGAATAAAAAAACACAGTAGTTTCTCTTTCCATGTTTTGAGGAAAAGAAAGAGAACAAGCCCAGGTAACTAACCTCTTTGCAACTCTTCCAATTCAGGCTATCTTTACTAAAAGTTTTGCTGTTTGAAATGCTTTTTAGTTTTAGAGATATATTGTTAGGATATATGTAGTCAGTATTGCTCTTGTCAATCAGAATATAACGTTATGCAATTTTGTGTTTCAGGATTCCTGAATCAAACAAGCAAACATGAAAAATGGATTAAGGCTGATGCCCCAAAAGGAATTGTACGTTTTAGAAGCCAAAGCTGGTTTCAGTCCCTGAAGCTGCAGGACTGAATGACTTGAATTATATTTCTAATTTTTAACAATGACTAGTAGATCTATGACTACAAAAAAGCAAATACCAGTGTTCATACAAATGTTGAAAACAACAGACTGGAATGTCTTGGAGAAATCTTTTCGAAATTTGTACTTTGCTGTTAGTTTTCTTTCATAACAAATTACCACAAACTTATTGACTTTAAAAAATACCTGTTTGTCGTGGGATCTCCTGGATGCTGACACTACCTAGCTCTAGCCCCAAGGCCTCTACAGTCAACCACCTCATTAGCTGGTTCCATCAACCAGTGGCCAGCAGCCTCTGCACAAGGAAGCACCTGGAAACCAAACCAGTCAGGGGCCAACCAAGCCTACCAGACCACCTACACAGTCAGTCTGCCAAAACAGAAAGACCCGTGCCCTCATAGGGGAAACTCCTAAGGCATATAGCTTTTGATGAGAGGAGAGTGCACTGCTGGAACACAGACGATCATTTCTTCATGATTGGAAAACATAACCAACATGTCAGATACATAAAAAACAAAAACAGCTAGTTAGGCAAAATGAGGCAACAGAGGACCATGTTCCAAAAAAAGGATTGAGATAAAAACCCCAGAAGAAGAGATAAGTGAAGTGGGAGATATGAAATCTAACCAAGAAAGAGTTAGGATATCATCATAAAAATGGCCAAAGAACTTAGGAAAAGAATGGCTGCCAAGACTGACAAGTTAGAAGTTTTTAACAAAGAAAAGAACAACCAAACATAGGTGAAGAATATAATAACTGAAATGAAAAATACAGTAAAATCAATCAGTAGTAGACTAAGTAATACAGAGGAATGGATCTGAAGCTGGAAAACAGGGTAGTGGAAATCAGTTATGCTGAAGAGAAAACAATGAATAGAAATGACATTTTAAGAGACTTCTGAGACAACGTCAGGCTCATTTTTATTTGCATTTTAGGATCCCCACAGAATAGAGAGAAAGAGGCTAAGAACATAATTGAAGACATAATAGCTGAAAACTTTCCTATCTTGGAAAAAACAAACAAAACCCAAAATTAGTCAAAGGGAAGAAATCATAAAAATTAGAGCAGAAATAAATGAAGTAGACTCTTAAAAAATACAATAGAAAAGATCAGTGAAGCTAAGAGCTTGTTCTTTGAAAAGATAATCTGAATTGATAAACCATTAGCCAGATTCATCGAGAAAAAAAAAGATCCAAATCAATAAAGTCAGAAATGAAAAAGAAGAAGTTAAAACTGATGCTACTGGAATACAAAGGACCATAAGAGACTACTGCAAACAACTATATGTCAAAAAAGGGGACAACATTGAAGAAATAGGCAAATCCTAAAAATGTAGGCTAAAAGGAATCAATAGTAGACTCCCAAGACTGACTCAGAAGTAGAAAATATGAACAAATCAATTATAAGTAATGAAATTTAGTTAGTGACAAAAAATTCCCAACAAACAAAAAGTCCATGACCAGATGGCTTCACAGATGAATCCTACCAAACATTTAGAGACTAGTTAGCATTTATGCTTCTTAAACTATTCCAAAAAATTGCAGAGGAAAGAACACTGCTGAACTCATTCTACATGGCCAGAATCACCATAAGATCAAAACTAACAAAGATAATTATACACATGTACAAATTATAGGCTATTATAACTGATGAATATTCATGTGGAAATACTCAACAAAATATTTTCAAATCAAATCCAATACATCAAAAGGATGATACATGGTGATCAAGTGGGATTTATCTCACTGATGCAGGAATTTCTCAGTATACACAATCAATGTGATACACCATATTAACAAACTGAATAATAAAAACCACATGATCATCTCCATAGATGGAGGAAAAGGTTTTGACAAAGTTCAGCGTTCATTATGTTTTAAAAACACTCTAGAAAATGGGCCTAGAGGGAATATACCTCAGTATAATAAAGACCATATATGACAAGTCAGTGCAAACATCATATTTAGTGGTTAAAAGCTGAAAGCATTTAAGATCAGGAACAAGGCAAGGATGCCCACTTTTGCCAGTTTTATTCAGCATAGTTTTGGAATTTCTTGCCACAGCAGTCAGACCAAAAAAAAAAAAAAGGAATAAATGGAATCTAGATTGGAAAGGAAGTAAAACAGTCACTGTTTGCAAATGATATACTGTACACAGAAAGTCCTAAAGATGACACTGACAAAACTACTAGAGCTTATCACTAAATTTGTAAAGTTGCAGGATACAAAATTAATACAGAGAAATCTGTTATTTGCACACTAACAAGTATCAGAGAAATTAAAATAATCCCATTTACCATCTCATCAAATATAATAAAATACTTAAGAATAAACTTACCTAAAGAGGTAAAAGGTTTGTACTTAGAAAACTATAAGACACTGGATGAAAGAAATGGAAGGTAATTCAAACAGGTGGAAAGATATGCCATGTTCATTGATGGGAAAATTTAATTTTATAAAATGACCATACTAACCAGAGCAGGCTATAGATTCAATGCAATCTCTATCAAAATACCAAGGGCATTTTTTCACACAATTAAGTATTTCTAAAATTTGTATGGTAACACAGAAGACCCTAAATAACTAAATGATCTGCAGGAAGAAGAAGGAAGCTAGAAGAATCACATGCTCTGACTTCAGAATGTACTAAAAAGCTAAAGCAGTCAAAACAGCATAGAATTGGCACAAAAACAAGGGTGCAGATCAGTGGAACAGAACAGAGAGCCAAGAAATATATCCACACACTTATGGTCAATCGGTGACAGAGTAGGCAAGAATATATAATAGGGGGAAAAAAACATTCTTTTCAATAAGTGGTCCTGGGAAAACTGGTCAGGTACATGCAAAACAATAAAATTAGAATATTCTCAACACCATATGCAAACACAAATTAAGGATGAGTTAAATAATTAAATGTAATACTAGAAACAAAAGGTCAAGAAGAAAGCATAGGTGGAACACTCTGACATAAATTGTAGCAATATTTTGGATGAGCTCTCCTAAAGCAAAGAAAGTGGAAACAAAAATAAATGGGACCTGATTAAATTTAAAAGCTTTTGCACAGCATAGGAAGTCAACAACAAAATAAAAAAACAACCTACTGAATGGAAGAAAATATTTGCAAATGATACAGCCAATAGAGGCTTATATCCAGAATATGTGAACAGCTCTGACAATTCAATGTAAAAAAAAAAATTAAAAAATGGGCAGAAGATCCAAATAGACATTTTTTTTTCCCCAAACAAGTCAAACCAATGGCCATCATCACTTGAAAAGATGCTCAACATCATAATAATCAGAGAAATTCAAATTAAAAGCATAATGAGATATCACATTTGTCAAAATAGCTCTCATCATAAAATACCACAAATAAAAAATATTGGCAAGAATGTGGAGGAAGGGGAACCTTCTTATACTTAGTGGGAATGTAGATTGGTGCAGCCACTATTGAGAACAGTATGGAGGTTTTGCAAAAAAAAAAAAAAATCAAACCTAGGACTAACATATAAGACCCAGCGATTCTACTCCTGGTTATTTATCTGGAAAAAAAACAAAAAACAAAAAACTAATTTGAAAAGGTACTTGCACCCCAATATTAATGGCATTTACAATTGCTAAGATATGGAAGCAACCTAAGTGTCCACTAACAGGTGAATGAATAAAAAAGATGTGGTATATATAAATACAATAAAGGACTTACCTATTGATCTAGTGGCTAAGACTCCACATTCCAGGGAGCCAGATGCCATATGCTACAACTAAGAGATTGCATGCTGCAGTGAAGATTGGAGATCCCAGATGCCACAACTAAGAGCCAGCACAGACAGATAAATAAACAAATATTTAAACACAATGGGCTACTACTCAGCCATGAAAAAGAATGAAAATTTCCACAACATGGATGGACCTGGAGGGTACTATGCTAAGTAAAAGTAGTCAGAGAGATATGCATACTATATAATATCACTTACATGTGGGATCTGAAAAATATAGTTACTGAATGTAATTTTTAAAAAAGAAACTTACTTAAGATATAGAGAACATGCGAGTGGTTACCAGTAGGGAGAGGAAAGTGAGGAGGAACAGGATATGGGTAGGGGATTAAGAGGTACAAACTGCTATATATAAAATAAGCTGCAAGGATATATAGTACAACATGGGATACAGCCAGTATTTTATGATAACTAAAATGGAATATAACCTTTAAAAATTGTCAGTCACTATGTTGAATATTGAGCTGTTTCAAATCCTGAAAGATGATGCTGTGAAAGTGCTGCACTCAATATGCCAGCAAATTTGGAAAACTCAAGAGTGGCCACAGGACTGGAAAAGTTCAGTTTTCATTCCAATCCCAAAGAAAGGCAATGCCAAAGAATGCTCAAACTACCACACAATTGCACTCATCTCACATGCTAGTAAAGTAATGCTCAAAATTCTCCAAGCCAGGCTTCAGCAATACGTGAACCGTGAACCTCCTGATGTTCAAGCTGGTTTTAGAAAAGGCAGAGGAACCAGAGACCAAATTGCCAACATCCTCTGGATCATGGAAAAAGCAAGAGAGTTCCAGAAAAACATCTATTTCTGCTTTATTGACTATGCCAAAGCCTTTGACTGTGTGGATCAAATAAACTGTGGAAAATTGTGAAAGAGACGGGAATACCAGACCACTTGACCTGCCTCTTGAGAAATCTGTATGCAGGTCAGGAAGCAACAGTTAGAACTGGACGTGGAACAACAGACTGGTTCCAAATAGGAAAAGGAGTACATCAAGGCTGTATATTGTCACCCTACTTATTTAACTTCTATGCAGAGTACATCATGAGACAC
>SJYW01043556.1:0-10407 GCA_006410735.1 Raphicerus campestris | reverse complement strand
TCCTCTCTGTTCGTGGGATTTTTCAAGCAAGAATACTGGAATGGGTTGCCATTTCCTCCTCCAGGGGATCTTCCCAACCCAGGGATCAAAGCTGCGTCTCCTTTATTTCCTGCATTAGCAGGCGAATTCTTTACCACTGAGCCACCTGGAAAGCCCCTGCCTTCCACTGCCAATGTTAATTCTGCCCAACATTGAGACTTCTGCTTCTGGTTTCTCTGTGCTCTTCCAGCACTTCAGTATTCTTTCTATTCTCAACCTAGATAGACAATTGGCAAGCCCTTTCTCTCTCAACTTCTTTTAATCTTCCTCTCTTGAGTGTGAGACTTCTATACTTAGGAGTTCTAAAAGCTAGATTTTCAAGCCACTCAGTACTTGTTGACACTCCTTTCTCCTCCTATGTCTGTGAGGCACATGTGATCTGGCTGGAGAAGAAACGCTAGGGAAGAATTTTTTTTTACGAGAGCAACTTGTGAGTTCTAAAGTAAAAACTTGGCTTCAGACTGAGTTGAGTTTTTTCTCATCTTTGGGAATGAGTGATCCTGTGTGCTCAATGATATCACTGCCATGCTTGCTGTCATCAGTTCCTTAGGCTATTTAATCTCTTGGTCATTCATCAGCAGCTTGGGCTGTTCTATTTTTCCTTTGATGTGTATGTCTTCCCACAGTTCAAACCAGGATTTTCTGGACTCATTTTGATATTCCTTCCTCTTTTCCCACCCCTGAGAGTCTTATTCCTCTTTCTTTTAGTTCAGATTTAATTTGTGTTTCATCTTCTCTATGCTTTTTGGGTGGAATGAGTTCTTGAGAGCCAGATTATCCTGCCTTGATTTAGGCTGAGGGAAGATACATTTCATTTGGAGGGCTTCTTTCTTGCCTTTCTATTCTCTATTCTCATAATGTCTTCCCTAAGGTATCTCATTTCTTTCAGCTTATGGGAATCCAGGGGAAGCCAGGGCTGAACAGCTCTATACCCAGAGTTTCTGTCTGTCCCAGGTCAGCTCAGACTTCCCCTCCAGCCATATAACCACATTGGCGGCACTCTGGGAGAACGCCAAAGTCCTCAGTTGTCCGTCTTGGGGTCAAAGGTATCAGAAGGTCTGCTCTGCCCAGGCTTATTAGAGTCTGAAGGAAGCTGTGACTTCACCTCTGTTCCTCAAGGTTATCAGAACTTTTGTAATGGGCTTCTCAGCCTCAGATGGTAAAGAATCTGCCTGCAATGCAGGAGACCTGAGTTCAATCTCCTTAGGCTAGGAAAATCTCCTGGAGAAGGGAATGGCAGCCCACTCCAGCATTCTTGCCTGGAGAATCCCATGGACAGAGGAGTCTGGTGGGCTACAGTCCATGGGGTCGCAAGAAGTCGGACACGACTGAGTGACTACCACTTTCACTTTCTCAGGGGGAGCAGGACATTGTCTTTACACCTCCCCAGAAGTGCTTTTTATACTCTGCCATGGGATGTGTTTCTGTAAGCTTTATAGATCCCCCACAATGCCTAGAATAGTTGCAAAAAGATGTTGCTCAATCTGTGTTTGATGAATAAATGAATGAATCAAATTAGTGGGATTTATTTTGGCACTTGAGTTCCGCTTTGGTTTGAGCCCAGATTGGTTCACGTATAGCATTTCCATAGATCTAGCTTTGCAGCCTTCATTATTGAAAATGTTATTGTAATAGTAATTTAAGAAATTTCATAAAAAATATAGATGCTGATATAAATATAGATGCCTGTATAATTAAAAGCTGGGGTCTTCTGTTTTTAACATTTTGCAAAACCCAATTTCTATCTGTTTTGAGAAAAGGTCAGACATGGAAGGTCTGCTAGGCTCATGTCAGACCAGAACAGTACTAACAGTTTAGCCCCTGTTTGTGGTTGAACCGGTAGAAGGAGGTCAACTGTGGAGTTTTGATGTTGCATCCCTGACTGAAGACTAATTAATGTTATTAAATGGTTAGATTACTTAATACAAAAGAAGAATAGACTCTTCCTTACATAGACTGACTGCACATTGAGAGTCAGTCTCTTTCTGTATGCAGACTGAAGAAAGATTATTTTAATTTTTAAGACTTCTTTCTTGCCTTTCTACTCCTTATTCTGTTCTCAAGCTGTTGTTGACAGGATCTAGGTTTTCCCAAATGGGACAACTTGAAATACAAATGAACTCATGCTCAAATGAAATATATGAGAAAAGAGAACAGCTCTCAAATGTATTTTGGTGATTAGCCATCAAGCCAGGAGAGAAAGGGCAGCAGTTGGCTGGAAATCATCCGTATGAAATCTGCATTCATTTAGCATCCTTCTTTATCCATATGTCACTTTCCTGTTTTAATCGAAAAAGTAAAACAAGTAAACACTTTTAAGCATGCATTTTTTTGAGGGGGAAAAGATTTAGTCTTAAGATTATGCACAGTATTCATACAAGAGAATTTTGAAGTATTTTAGAAGCAAATGAAATTAGATAGTTGCAAATCCTTTACAGACTGAAGTGATGTATACAAATAAATAAAATGAAGAGAGGTTTCTCTAGTCATCTTTGGGAGATAAAAAGAGTACGTTTAGAGGGATTGAATGAATAACATTTTTATGAGAGGTTTATGAAACACTGCAGCTTTTAATTTGGATGCTGATGTACTTAGNTGTCCAGCTCTTTGTGACCCCATGGATGTGGCTTGCCAGGTTCCTCTCTGTTCGTGGGATTTTTCAAGCAAGAATACTGGAATGGGTTGCCATTTCCTCCTCCAGGGGATCTTCCCAACCCAGGGATCAAAGCTGCGTCTCCTTTATTTCCTGCATTAGCAGGCGAATTCTTTACCACTGAGCCACCTGGAAAGCCCCTGCCTTCCACTGCCAATGTTAATTCTGCCCAACATTGAGACTTCTGCTTCTGGTTTCTCTGTGCTCTTCCAGCACTTCAGTATTCTTTCTATTCTCAACCTAGATAGACAATTGGCAAGCCCTTTCTCTCTCAACTTCTTTTAATCTTCCTCTCTTGAGTGTGAGACTTCTATACTTAGGAGTTCTAAAAGCTAGATTTTCAAGCCACTCAGTACTTGTTGACACTCCTTTCTCCTCCTATGTCTGTGAGGCACATGTGATCTGGCTGGAGAAGAAACGCTAGGGAAGAATTTTTTTTTACGAGAGCAACTTGTGAGTTCTAAAGTAAAAACTTGGCTTCAGACTGAGTTGAGTTTTTTCTCATCTTTGGGAATGAGTGATCCTGTGTGCTCAATGATATCACTGCCATGCTTGCTGTCATCAGTTCCTTAGGCTATTTAATCTCTTGGTCATTCATCAGCAGCTTGGGCTGTTCTATTTTTCCTTTGATGTGTATGTCTTCCCACAGTTCAAACCAGGATTTTCTGGACTCATTTTGATATTCCTTCCTCTTTTCCCACCCCTGAGAGTCTTATTCCTCTTTCTTTTAGTTCAGATTTAATTTGTGTTTCATCTTCTCTATGCTTTTTGGGTGGAATGAGTTCTTGAGAGCCAGATTATCCTGCCTTGATTTAGGCTGAGGGAAGATACATTTCATTTGGAGGGCTTCTTTCTTGCCTTTCTATTCTCTATTCTCATAATGTCTTCCCTAAGGTATCTCATTTCTCTCAGCTTATGGGAATCCAGGGGAAGCCAGGGCTGAACAGCTCTATACCCAGAGTTTCTGTCTGTCCCAGGTCAGCTCAGACTTCCCCTCCAGCCATATAACCACATTGGCGGCACTCTGGGAGAACGCCAAAGTCCTCAGTTGTCCGTCTTGGGGTCAAAGGTATCAGAAGGTCTGCTCTGCCCAGGCTTATTAGAGTCTGAAGGAAGCTGTGAATTCACCTCTGTTCCTCAGGTTATCAGAACTTTTGTAATGGGCTTCTCAGCCTCAGATGGTAAAGAATCTGCCTGCAATGCAGGAGACCTGAGTTCAATCTCCTTAGGCTAGGAAAATCTCCTGGAGAAGGGAATGGCAGCCCACTCCAGCATTCTTGCCTGGAGAATCCCATGGACAGAGGAGTCTGGTGGGCCTCAGTCCATGGGGTCGCAAGAAGTCAGACACGACTGAGTGACTACCACTTTCACTTTCTCAGGGGGAGCAGGACATTGTCTTTACACCTCCCCAGAAGTGCTTTTTATACTTTGCCATGGGATGTGTTTCTGTAAGCTTTATAGATCCCCCACAATGCCTAGAATAGTTGCAAAAAGATGTTGCTCAATCTGTGTTTGATGAATAAATGAATGAATCAAATTAGTGGGATTTATTTTGGCACTTGAGTTCCGCTTTGGTTTGAGCCCAGATTGGTTCACGTATAGCATTTCCATAGATCTAGCTTTGCAGCCTTCATTATTGAAAATGTTATTGTAATAGTCATTTAAGAAATTTCATAAAAAATATAGATGCTGATATAAATATAGATGCCTGTATAATTAAAAGCTGGGGTCTTCTGTTTTTAACATTTTGCAAAACCCAATTTCTATCTGTTTTGAGAAAAGGTCAGACATGGAAGGTCTGCTAGGCTCATGTCAGACCAGAACAGTACTAACAGTTTAGCCCCTGTTTGTGGTTGAACCGGTAGAAGGAGGTCAACTGTGGAGTTTTGATGTTGCATCCCTGACTGAAGACTAATTAATGTTATTAAATGGTTAGATTACTTAATACAAAAGAAGAATAGACTCTTCCTTACATAGACTGACTGCACATTGAGAGTCAGTCTCTTTCTGTATGCAGACTGAAGAAAGATTATTTTAATTTTTAAGACTTCTTTCTTGCCTTTCTACTCCTTATTCTGTTCTCAAGCTGTTGTTGACAGGATCTAGGTTTTCCCAAATGGGACAACTTGAAATACAAATGAACTCATGCTCAAATGAAATATATGAGAAAAGAGAACAGCTCTCAAATGTATTTTGGTGATTAGCCATCAAGCCAGGAGAGAAAGGGCAGCAGTTGGCTGGAAATCATCCGTATGAAATCTGCATTCATTTAGCATCCTTCTTTATCCATATGTCACTTTCCTGTTTTAATCGAAAAAGTAAAACAAGTAAACACTTTTAAGCATGCATTTTTTTGAGGGGGAAAAGATTTAGTCTTAAGATTATGCACAGTATTCATACAAGAGAATTTTGAAGTATTTTAGAAGCAAATGAAATTAGATAGTTGCAAATCCTTTACAGACTGAAGTGATGTATACAAATAAATAAAATGAAGAGAGGTTTCTCTAGTCATCTTTGGGAGATAAAAAGAGTACGTTTAGAGGGATTGAATGAATAACATTTTTATGAGAGGTTTATGAAACACTGCAGCTTTTAATTTGGATGCTGATGTACTTGGAAAAGAGAAAAGATGTCACCAAAAGATGGAACAAAATATGACTCATATTATTTTTTTGTCTTTTTTTTTAGTTTAAATAAATTGAATAAAAAACTTTATTCTGAAAAACTGTGACTCATAGTGTGCTAAAGAGCCTTCAGAGGTTATTTTGTCGTCTCTACTTTATACAAAGGAAATTGGTGCTTTGAGACATTGAGTAACTTGCCCAACGTCACCCGGGGCACATCCGGGGTTAACTTAATGGTACATCCCGGGGTTGAATCTAGTCTCCTCTTAAATAAACCAATATTCCAGTAGTGTTATGACTCCCCAGCCCCCATTTACCTAGGTAAAGGTTTGGGAGAATCCAAAATGCTCCAATTGAAGACACAGAGAACTGCAGAATAATTTGCAATCCCCTGACCTTGCTTTGCAATTGCGGAGTATGCAGCTCAATTTATTTCAGATATGCTAGTCTCTAATGGATAGTTTTATGGCACACTTATATTTTAAAATTTTTGTGTTAGACCTTTGGAAAGGAGGGGAAAGTTCCCAAGGTCAATGCAGTTTCCTTGGATAGGCTTTGGCTGTAATTAAAATTTTCAGACTCTATTCTGCATTAAGATCCATGTGAAACCAGGGCATTTTAGCTTCATTATCCCACTATTTTGGTGGTTAAAAATTTGAACATTTATTTGATTATCCTGGCACATATCTCTGTGAACATATATCTAGTTGACAAACATTATTATATTTAGTTCTTTCTGAAAGTTTTTTTAAGCTCTTTGCTTTTTTAATTTTATAAAGTTTTGTTTGTGTCTCCTGAAGATTTACCAATTTTTGCTGACCATTTGTTGCCTAACTTTTTTTCTTCTATCCTTTTGGTTAAATGAATAGATTTTATTCTATATAGTCCTCTGACTCTTTTCAGACTTTGCTATTTGATTTTGAATGGGCAGAGATTTTCTCTATGGATTAATTAATTTTTAATTGTGGTAAAACAGAGACAAAATTTAACATTTTACCTATTTTTAAGTGTACAGTTCAGTGGCATTAAGTACATTCACAGTTTATGCAATGTTGTATAGCTTGTAATGGTTAATCATCTTTAAACTTTTTCATCATCCCACATAGAAATTCTGTGCCCATTAAATAACAATTTCCTATTCTTCTCTCCCCTCAGTCCTTGGTAACTCCTATTTTACTTTCTGGACCCATGAATTTGACTAGTCTAGGCACCTCATCTCAGTGGAGTCATACAATATTTGTCCTTTTGTGGTTGGCTTATTTCTCTTAACACAATTTTTTTTTCTTTTAAGATTAATTTTATTGGAGTATAGTTGCTTTAAAATGTTGTGTTAGTTTCTGCTGTATAGCAAAGTAAATCAGCCATACATATACATGTATCCCCTCCATTTTGGACCCATTCAGGTCACCACAGTGAATTCGAGTTCCCTGTGCTATGCAATATGTTCTCATTAGCTGTCTATTTTATACATAGTATCAATAGTGTATATCTGTCAATCCTAATCTCCCCTTTCCTTTTTGGTATCCATATATTTGTTCTCTACATCGGTGTCTTTATTTCTGCCAGCACAATGTCTTTTATTAATTAATTAGTATTTGTTTATTTTTATTAAACTGTTGTTGATTTACAATATTGTGTTAGTTTCAGGTATATAGCTTCAGATTCTTTTTCTTTTAGAGGTTATTACAAAATATTGAATATAGTTCTCTGTGTGATACAGTGAATCCTTGTTTATCTATTTTATATAGTGGTTTGTATTTGTTAATCCCATACTCCTACTTTATCCTTCCCCTTCCTCACTTTCCTTTTCTGTAACTGTAAGTTTGTTTTATATGTCTATAAGTCTCTTTCTATTTAGCACAATAGTTTTAAGGTTCATGTGTACTGTAGCCTATTTCAGAATTTTATTCTTTTTTTAAGGCTACTTATTTTGTGTGTATGTGTATATATTTATCTATATGTCCCCAGGTGGCACCATGGTAAAGAATCCACCTGCCAATGCAGGAGACACAGGAGTATAAGGTTTGATCCCTGGGCAAGGCAGATCCCCAGAAGTAGGGAATGGCAACCCACTCCAGTATTCTTGCCTGAAAAATTCCATGGAAAGAGGAGCCTGGTGGGCTACAGTCCATGGGGTCACAAAGAGTTGGACAAAGCTGAGCAGCTGAGCACACACAGGAACATTGGCTACAGGTGTCTCTTTGAGTCCCAGCTTTTGATTCTTTTGTGTATATACCTAGAAGTGAAATTGTTGGGTCATATGATAATTCTGTTTTAACTTTTTGACTTAAACACCAAACTGTTTTCCACCACTGCACTATTTTATATTCCTAACAGCAGTAAACAGGGAATCCAATTTCTCCATATCCTCACCTACACTTGTTATTTTCCTTTCCTTTCCTTTTTTTTTTTTTTGATAAATAGCCATCCTAATGGGCATGGAATGGTATCTCGTTGTGGTTTTAATATGCATTTCCCTAAGACTAGTGATGTTCAGATCTTTTCATGTGTTTGTTGGCTATTTTATATCTTTTTTGGAGAAGTGTTCTCTCCAATCCTTTGCCCATTGTTCTGGATCAGGTTGCTTATATTTTTGTTGTTGACTTATAGGAGTTCTTCAAGCATTCTTGATAGTAATCCCTTATCAGATGTAATTATTTACAAAAATTTTCTCATTCTATGAGCTGTCTTTTCACTCTCTTGATAGTGTCCTTTGTACAAAAGTTTTTAATTTTGCTGAAGTCCAGTTTATTTTTTCTTTTGTTGTCTGTGTGAGTCTTACAGCGTGTTGAGCATCAGGTAGGCTGGTAACTGTATTTCAGCTGTGAGGTCAGGTGTGCAAGGATGGTGGTGCCTGGGTCTCCACAGCTGTGATCATCAGCCATAGATACTCTGGGTTCCACCTTGGCCAGGGAGCACCTGCTTAAAACCTGGAAGAGGACAAACAGGCCCTTCTCAGATCAATAACCCACTGTACCACCGTGCAGACCAGAAGTCACATGCCATAAAGCTGACAAGAAATGTCAGTGTGGATCTGGCTGAGTGTAAGCCAGTGCTGAAGAGGCAGCGGCAGCACCGTGGCTGCGACCTGCATCTTAATCCTGGCTGGGCTGTTACTAGCTGTGTGATTATTCAATTCGCTGTGCCTTTTTTATCGTAGGTAATGTGGGAATAGGTTTGCTAAAATTCGTGAGTTCATACACATTAAGTGACTGGAGTAGTGCTTAAAGCACTTCTCTACATTGTCTTTCTATGTTACTAACTCTGCTTGCTTTCCCTTGGATTTATTCTCAGGTACATCTCCAAGTGGTGATGAGATGACTCCCCTATTCTGCCCCTGCAGCTGCTGGCTAGCATAATCCTTAGAGACTCTCAGAGTTTCCCCATCTCTAGTTTAATGGTGGGATACTGACTGGCCCTACTGGTTATGTGCCTGCCTCTTAGACCAGTCTCCATAATGAGTGTGACAACTTCTGGTTTGCATGCTCCTTCCTGTGACCGCCTCAGAGGGATATATGTATACAAATGTATAGATGCCTGCACTTTCCATTCATGACTAAAAAGATGCATTTAAAAATTTGAGAGGAAGTATTTTTCCCTAGTCTGCTTATTAATTTAAAAAATCCATTTATTTGACTGCAACTGGTCTTAGTTGCAGCTCGAGGGTGGGATCTTCAATCTTTGTTTGTGGTGTGCAGACTCTTGGTTGTGTCATGTGGGGTTTGGTTCTTGGACCAGGGATTGAACTCAGGCCCCCTGCATTGTGAGCATAGAGTCTTAACCACTTACCACCAGCTTATTAATTTACAGGTTGTTTAGACTACCTTAACTTCACTCGTTAGTCTTCAATTCTGTTGGAGACGTTTTATATAAAATTAATAGTGGTCATTAGGCATTGTTTTAGGTGCCAGCATAGTGACATTAAGGCTTCCCAGGTAGCGCTAGTGGTAAATAACCCACCTGCCAATGCAGGAGATGCAAGAGAACTGGGTTCGATTCCTGGGTCAGGAAGATCCCCTGGAGGAGGGCATGGCAATGTACGCTGGTATTCTTACCTGGAGAATCCCATGGACAGAGGAGCCTGCTGGCCTACAGTCCATAGGGTGTCAAAGAGTCGCACTTGACTGAAACAACTTAGCATGCACATATAGTGACATTAAAATGAAGGCTGCGTATGAGCTCTACCAGCCCACCTTCTAAATTTAAGAGCTGAGGCCAGGTCAACTTCTGGATGGCTTTCTCAGGTCACTGGACTCATTCATTGAGGTCCCACTGCCCCCCATGTGTTGGGGTCTAATCTGACAGAAGAATAGTAGGTAATTTCATGAGAGCTGTGTTTTGACTATCCATTGTCATACAAAATGTGTGATTTCTTATTTTGTCACAAAGTAAATATGACTGATTGGTTTTGCACTTGATGTAGCTTTTCTAGTGTATTATATTTCACACTGAATCATGTTTGGGACAGTTAGAAAAATCAAAATGGCTTTAGAAGTTTTTTTCTGACTATAAAAATGATAAAGGCTCACTGTAAACAATTCAGGAAGTATGGGAAAGTATAAAGAAGAAAGAAAAATGGCCTCCAAATCTGTCACCCAGAGATAAATACTGTTAACATTTTGACAAATATCCTTCTGGATATCCTTCTGGGCATTTCTCTGTGCATATATATTGTTACCTGTCTAAAAATGCAAGAATGAAGGCTGCATCTCCTCACGTGCCTTCTGGAGCCCTTTGAAATGCTGGTATGATATATTGAACATTTTCTATATGGACTCCTTAAAACAATGAAAAACAGTATTTGTCTACATATTTATTGATCTGTATTTTTTTTTTTTTTCCTGTAGAAGCTACTGGGCCTCTTACAGAAGGATTGGCATGTCAGTCTGATTTTCTAATTCCTTAATTTCTGCTTTTTTCCTATTGTAAGTCCTTCTTGTTTTCCTTGGGCTTTTGTTGTTCTTTTTCTAACTTCTGAGTCATTATGGCAGCCTAAGTTGAGTCCTGTTTTCTGACCCTCCTTTAACCACCGGAAGAAACTCAAGAGTTCACACTAAATAAACATCTCTCTGTTTTGATAACTCTTTAACT
>SJYW01043553.1:0-12797 GCA_006410735.1 Raphicerus campestris | reverse complement strand
CTTGAAAACTGAGAGAGGTATTTTTGGGAGGATTGTATAGAAACACATTTGGCAGATGGCTTTTTGAGTTCTTGCTGTAAGGCACTGTTTTAAGTGCTTTGTAGGAATTCCATAATTTAATCCTCACAGAAATGTTATGAGTTCAGTGAGTGTTATTTTACTTGGAAAATAGTTACCCACATCCAGATTATATGCTTCACATTTTAAAATGAATAATCTCTAAATTGTTTTGAGAAGCTTGAAATATCTTTTATGGAAGTTTTGAACTTCATCTAGAGATGAAAATAAAATTAGTAATTTTATATATAATATTATGTGGTATNATAGTTACCCACATCCAGATTATATGCTTCACATTTTAAAATGAATAATCTCTAAATTGTTTTGAGAAGCTTGAAATATCTTTTATGGAAGTTTTGAACTTCATCTAGAGATGAAAATAAAATTAGTAATTTTATATATAATATTATGTGGTATAAAATTATGTAAAAGTGTTGAAAACTCTGGTGTTATTCAGTTTTTCACCTTTAAGCTCTGCATTTACAAGTTTTCATTTGGGGATTCAACAGAAAATAAAGAATAGATGCCTGCTCTTTTATAGATCCAATGGCAAGCAAATAAATGAAATATAATCCCTTTTAGTTCGAAGAAGGAACTAGGGTGTGCTGTGGTGGAGAGTATTCAAGATTTATGATTATAAATCTTTCCTAGATTTTTGTGTATGGTATTTTTTGGTTTATCATAAATGAGTCAATTATATCTCATTATTTACAGAAAGTAACAAAAACTCATGGCTAAGAAAGCAATAATTGAAACTATATTTCAATAAACATTATTTATCAACATTTATATGAATCATTGTGTATATATAAGAAACATTTTAGTGTTTGGATAATACTTAGAAATGTATGTAGAAAAATAGAACATTCAAAATATATGGAATCCTTAACAGTGTAGAATACTGGATAAGACAAAGGGCAGCATGTACAAGGAGGATGGCCAATATTTTCTTTAATTTGTATAAAATTATCCAAAAATCATGATTTGGCTTTAATTTTATTAAAAAAATTATTGTTTTGTAATTATAGAAATAACACACATGGAGAAAAATACAGGTATGCAAGTACAATTTCAACTTCAATTTCTATACTTACATTGGAAGCCTGAGTGAATAATAATCAAATAAAGCCTCATAGGAAATAGTAAATTGAATTCACCAATGAACATTTATATTAATTAGCTGCCCACCTGCCTCTCATAAATTTAACAGTACCACGAAAACATCAAAAAAGATCAAGAAATGTTTCTGATAAAATCTTATGGAGTAAGTCACTGTTATATCCAAGCGTGTAGTTCTCTGCCAAATGCATCCAAGTCCTGGGAAGTTCCCCGGGGGGTGGGGGTGGGGGTGCCTTCAAATGAAGGACTTAAGTTTCTAGGCTGTCATCTAATATGAGGGGATAGGATACAAAATGCATTTGAAAGTAAGCAACCTTATAGAAAATTATTATGATATTTGTGATAACCTAGGCTCCTCAGTTCAGTTCAGTTTAGTTGCTCAGTCGTGTCTGACTCTTTGCAACCCCATGAATCGCAGCACACCAGGCTTTCCTGTCCATCACCATCTCCCAGAGTTCACTCAAACTCATGTCCATTGAGTCAGTGATGCCATCCAGCCACTCATCCACTGTTATCCCCTTTTCCTCCTGCGTCCAATCCCTCCCAGCATCAAAGTCTTTTCCAATGAGTCAACTCTTCACATGAGGTGGCCAAAGTACTGGAGTTTCAGCTTTAGCATCATTCAATCCAAAGAACGCCCAGAGTTGATCTTTAGAATGGACTGGTTGGATCTCCTTGCAGTCCAAGGGACTCTCAAGAGTCCTCTCCAACACCACATTTCAAAAGCATCAATTCTTCGGTGCTCAGCTTTCTTNAATACTGGATAAGACAAAGGGCAGCGTGTACAAGGAGGATGGCCAATATTTTCTTTAATTTGTATAAAATTATCCAAAAATCATGATTTGGCTTTAATTTTATTAAAAAAATTATTGTTTTGTAATTATAGAAATAACACACATGGAGAAAAATACAGGTATGCAAGTACAATTTCAACTTCAATTTCTATACTTACATTGGAAGCCTGAGTGAATAATAATCAAATAAAGCCTCATAGGAAATAGTAAATTGAATTCACCAATGAACATTTATATTAATTAGCTGCCCACCTGCCTCTCATAAATTTAACAGTACCACGAAAACATCAAAAAAGATCAAGAAATGTTTCTGATAAAATCTTATGGAGTAAGTCACTGTTATATCCAAGCGTGTAGTTCTCTGCCAAATGCATCCAAGTCCTGGGAAGTTCCCCGGGGGGTGGGGGTGGGGGTGCCTTCAAATGAAGGACTTAAGTTTCTAGGCTGTCATCTAATATGAGGGGATAGGATACAAAATGCATTTGAAAGTAAGCAACCTTATAGAAAATTATTATGATATTTGTGATAACCTAGGCTCCTCAGTTCAGTTCAGTTTAGTTGCTCAGTCGTGTCTGACTCTTTGCAACCCCATGAATCGCAGCACACCAGGCTTTCCTGTCCATCACCATCTCCCAGAGTTCACTCAAACTCATGTCCATTGAGTCAGTGATGCCATCCAGCCACTCATCCACTGTTATCCCCTTTTCCTCCTGCGTCCAATCCCTCCCAGCATCAAAGTCTTTTCCAATGAGTCAAGTCTTCACATGAGGTGGCCAAAGTACTGGAGTTTCAGCTTTAGCATCATTCAATCCAAAGAACACCCAGGGTTGATCTTTAGAATGGACTGGTTGGATCTCCTTGCAGTCCAAGGGACTCTCAAGAGTCCTCTCCAACACCACATTTCAAAAGCATCAATTCTTCGGTGCTCAGCTTTCTTCAGAGTCCAACTCTCACATCCATACGTGACCACTGGAAAAACCATAGCCTTGACTAGATGGACCTTTGTTGGCAAAGTAATGTCTCTGCTTTTGAATATGCTATCTAGGTTGGTCATAACTTTTTTTCCAAGGAGCAAGCGTCTTCATGGCTGCAGTCACCATCTGCAGTGATTTTGGAGCCCCCCAAAATAAAGTCTGACACTGTTTCCCCATCTATTTCCCAGGAAGTGAAGGGACCAGATGCCATGAACTTCGTTTTCGGAATGTTGAGCTTTAAGCCAACTTTTTCACTCTCCTCTTTCACTTTCATCAAAAGGCTTTTTAGTTCCTCTTCATTTTCTGTTGTAAGAGTGGTATCATCTGCATATCTGAGTTTATTGATATTTCTCCCGGCAATCTTAATTCCAGCTTGTGCTTCTTCCAGCCCAGCATTTTTCATGATGTACTCTGCATATAAGTTAAATAAGCAGGGTGACAATATACAGCCTTGACGTATTCCTTTTCCTATTTGGAACCAGGCTCCTAAAGATACATAATAAACACATATGTGTCCTTCCCTACTTCATAGGCACTAGGTGGTTGTGAAATTACCTTGAACAAGTGATGCTCTTACAAAGCAAGGTACTTCAGAACCACTCATAGAAAACACTGTGGGCCTTCTTAATCATAGCAAATAGACTTGCAAGACATGACTGTTTGGAAGTTTTGAACATGATTGTTAGTTGGAAGCTTTTGTTCTTATTTGTCCAGGAAAGAAGTTGAAATAAGAGATGGGCATTGAAAAAGGAAAGGAAGTTTCCATCGGTTTGCCTTTCATGTCTTTTTAGAGCCTGTGCCCGATTTTCACAAATTGCTTAGTTTAAATGAAATTAAAGGGAATGGCAACCCACTCCAGTATTTTTGCCTGGATGATTGCATGGACAGAGGAGCTTGGCAGGCTACAGTCCATGGGGTCGCAAAGAGTCAAATACACTGAGCAGCCAACACTTTCACTTTCAGTGAAATTAAAATTAAAAAAAGACAAACACTGTGCTTTGCTTTTTTTGATATAATATGGAAACACTTGGCATAATTAGAATTTACTTCAGCTCAAATCAGCTCTTTATATTTGTTATGTATTAGCCCTAATATCAGAAGGCAATGGCACCCCACTCCAGCCCTCTTGCTTGGAAAATCCCATGGACGGAGGAGCCTGGTGGGCCGCAGTCCATGGGGTTGCTAAGAGTTGGACACAACTGAGCGACTTCACTTTCACGTTTCATTTTCATGCACTGGAGAAGGAAATGGCAACCCACTCCAGTGTTCTTGCCTGGAGAATCCCAGGGACAGGGGGGCCTCATGGGCTGCCGTCTATGGGGTCACACACAGTCGGACACGACTGAAGCGACTTAGCAGCAGCAGCAGCAGCCCTAATATCTTTCTAATCTCTCCGAGATATCGATCATTATAATTCATATTAGGAAAAGGATAGATTTCTAATCTAAGTTATTTGATAAAAGGATAAGAATAGCCATTTTTTTATTCAGCAGTTTTTAAGATGTGGATTGTGTGCAATTACTAATCTAGATAGTACTAACGAATAAAAATGACATGACAACTATTCTAGCATCTGAAGTATATGTCTTCTTCCCAACTAGCAAAAAGAGATAAATGCAACTTTTTAAATTAAAGCATAGTAAAAAGTAATATTGTCTTTTGCCCCATAATTATTTTTTTTAATTCACTGTTCATTCATTTGTTTTGACATTTGAAAATAAGTTTGTACAGTTTAAGCTGAGCACAGCTGAAAATATTTTAACTTTTTGAAATTCATACATAACCTTCCTTTTGTTGAATGGGAAATGACATTTTTATCTAAAGTAAGCATTAAAAGAAATCATCTCAGACATCTGGAAATGTCTCTTCTATGCCAATGCTGTGAGAATATTTGTGTCACTTATCTTCTTTCTCCAGTCAGCAAAGGTTATTATGAGGCTGCCCAAAATTTGTGATTAATTTGGGAGACTAGTTGATATCATGGTAGCTCTAGAGTGATGTTGTAAAGCGGTGTCTGCTTTAGTCTATGCCTGTGAAAGTGAAATCCTTTCCCCCATTAGGGAACATTCAGGGTCCTGGAGTGGAGCCAGGGGAGGCTTGGGAGAGATGTCAGATGTCTGCTGTCTGGAACCTTTTATCTTCATGGACTGGGGACATTCATTTCTTATCCTTGCTAATGTTTACCTCAAACACTGTCTTCAGGGTTAAGGTATAAATATCCATATGAGCTACTGTGGTTGGCCAGTCCTCCCAGATAAGAAGTGGTTCACAGGGCTGAAAGTTATGTTGACAATGCATAATCCAGGAGTGTTTCTTTGTAGAATTGCGCTGCTTCGATTTGCTGTTCCCAGTGGCTCTGAGTACCCAAAGATAATAAAAAGTTTAAGTCATTGAAAAATCTCTGAACAAGGACTTAAAAGCTGAGATTGGGTATCACAGAGCAGCATGGATGTCTGCTTCTCAATCTCACAATGGAGTTGCGAAAGGTTGGGTGAAACAGGTCCCATAATTCCATCCTCTTAGATCACATAAATGATGTATATTTACAGAAAAAAAAAATACTCCATTTTTGGTGGAGTTCACGCTGTGAAATTGCCTCAAGCAGAAATGCCTTCTAATTTATGTGCACACTGCGATTTTGCAGTCAGATGTGTCAGGAGCCTCACTCCTGTTTGCCTCTGTGTCTGGCAGGGTACTACACGTGTGTGGAAGTCATCTTCACCCTGAGAAGACAGGTGGGCTTCTACATGATGGGCGTCTATGCCCCAACTCTGCTCATCGTGGTTCTCTCCTGGCTTTCCTTCTGGATCAACCCCGATGCCAGTGCTGCCAGAGTGCCCCTGGGTAAAGTGTCTCTCTCGGGGAGTCAGGAGCATGCTTGCATCTTTATAGAAGTGACTGCGTAATTTTGAATTCATACTAAATCATTTAGAAACAATGAGTCTTGGAATGGTTTGTAACCTTTTCCTCAGACTTTTTCCAATCCTTGACATTGAACTAGATTTTCTCTCTGTTTATGCATTCTATAATTAAACCAAGTTTTCTATTTTTGTGTCCTTGGGGGTATTTTAAGCAGTTAATCCATCCTAAATTGATGCTTATGAAATAATTATTAATAAGCCATTTTCATGGATAATGGAAGCCTAAAATCCCCAGTAGTGCCAAGCTTAAAAACGAATGACTATTTGGGTAGAAATCTTTCTAAATCATTTTATATACTATCTCATACTTTTCATCAGGAAATGTGTAATAACATTTATCATTTTAAAAATGACTTGGCATCATTTTCCTGAACACTAATTATTGTGTGCTTACCATCAGGAGAGCTAGAGAAAATAGGATCTGGTGATCCTATAGAGTATATCAAGCCTGTTTGTTATTTTTAATGCTCTGTGACATAGAAACACCATTAGCCAGAGTTGGAAATTATATCTGTATTAAGGCTTAAGTAGTCTTTGGTTGGGAAAATAATTGAGAGCCTTTATTCTGGGTAAAGTGAATAAACTTCAAAGTAAGGACATCGTAACAACACATTTTGACTGCTTGAAGAGTTTTAAAATTTGTCATTCAGGTATGTGTGTGTGTGTTTTCTGAACATCATATGGAACTTATATAGGTAAGTCTATGAAATATCTGACCTCTCAGCAATCTAATTAGTTTTAGCATTTTATTTTTTTTTCTATCATCAAAAAGGCCTTGTGCAAACCTTCCTCCTGACTTACTGAAGGAATTAAATGAAATACAGATATTAAAGAATAAGAAATCAAGAAAGAGCCAATGAAAATGACAATTTTATCCAGATGAAATTTGGTGATTTTTCTCTAATAAAAACCACAGAGACCAGATCTATATCTTAATAAGCAAAAAAGTGAGAAATTTCATCCTAAGAATTGTGTAGGTAATACAATTGATAGATTAATCCTGTAGGAAAGTAGAATTAACTTTGTAGATATTGTACTGGGACTAAAACACCTCAAAACTTGATTTAAAGTCTTGTGCTTGTCAAAAACATCATGCTTTTCCCTTAAATTGCTAAATATTCTATTAGAGTTACCTTACTCTCAGGCAGTGATATAAATTGAAATATCAGCCTTCCAAGGATGCTTTGGAGACATCCCAATCTCTGACTTGTTTTTGGAGGAAACTCTTTGTAAACCCTCATCTCTTATAGGACTTCTGATTATAAAATTCTTGAGCTATCACTTAGCATCCAGCAGACCCACTATTCAGAAAGAAGTTAATGGTTAAATATCAATCTCTAGAATCAAACCAGGTCTGAATTCCAGCTCTGTGCCTACCAGTTGTAACAACTAGCCATCAGATCCAGCCTCTATGAACATACTCTTGGACATCAACAGGGATGGAAAAGTACTGCAGGGACTTTTGGAAGTTTGGGAAAAAAAGTGAGTGTTAAGCCCATTCATGAGTCCATAATGTGCCTCATTTACATATTGCTTTACAAATCACTTAGACACATTCTAGTTTATTCAGAAGATACCTATGGAGTACTGACTATGGGCTAGATACTATGCAAAATGATGGGGATGTGGTTAAAGAGTAAGAGTAAGTAATGAATAAATAGTTTATAAAATAGATTTTAAAAAGCACAACTCAGCCTCAGTGAATTTACACTCTCTTGGGAAGAAACAGATACCAAAGAAGTACAACATATAATATGTAAGATGGAGACACAGGATGGAACGGTGAAGGCAGCAGTCTTCTTGTGGAGAATTGCCTCAGTGAGAAAGTGCTCCTGAAGAGCAGGAAGGAGGGGAGTGAATGGACCACTGTGGATTTCTAGGAAGGGAGCGTGACTGGTCAGCGATCAGGGAAGCATCCTTGAGGCAGAAGCCTGCCTAGGACACTAAGGAGTCCAGTGAGAGAAAAGGGAATCAATAGATGAGGTCAGGAAATTAACAGTGGTGAGAGATGGGCTATGTAACACTTCTTGCGGAATTCTGTGGCTTTTATTCAAAGTGGAATGTGAAGGCCCTGAGGGCTTTTGAGTATGATCTGATTGAAACTGTAACTGTTTCTCTTTTCTCTTCTGTTTAGAATAGGATGAAAGGCAGCAAGCGGCAAAAATAGAAGCAAGGAAAGCAGGTAGGAAGCCTGAAATAATCACTGGTGTGAGCCAGGGAGTGTTGGTGGAATGTTAGTGGAGGTACTTATGAATATTAGATGATGGATGTGGTAGAGAGAGATTTGTAGATGTGTTCCATGTGGGATTTAAGAAAGTAGAATAAATTTAAGAAATGAAATTGCCATTAACAGAGGTGAGTAAAGCTTCAGGTAGAGTAGTTTTGAGAATGTGGGGAGGTTCCAGATGCACTGAATTTGAGATATCTGTTAGGTGGAGATAGCAGGTAGGCAGTAAGCTGTACAAGTCTAGGGTGTCTTGGAGAAAACAAAATTGGAGATATGAATTTGAGATTTCTCAAGATTTATATGGTATTTAGAGGGGTGAGTGGAATGGAGGTAGTGGAGTCTCAGGACTAAATCCTTGAGATTGAGAAGATGAGGAACAACCTGCGTGATGCGGTTTCCTAGAAACCTGCCAAGTGGATAATTATGTGTTTTCAGGGAAGGAGAGTGACCAGTCAGTGCCTGTAGGTCAAGGCCAGGGCTAAAGATTGCCCTTGGCTTTAGCAGCCTGGGGAGTCGCTGGTGTGCAGGACAAAGAGTGTCCATGGAGTGAGGAGAAGGAAAAAGCCTGGTGGGAGTGACTTCAGGAGAGCATAGCAGGGGCACCTGGAGATGGGCAGTGTGAACAACTCATTGGACAATGTTAGGTGCCAAAAGTAAAAGAGGATGGGTAAATGGTAGGGGTGGGAATGGGAGTCAAGAAGGTTTCTTTCTTTTTTTTTTTTTAAGGCAGACTCTCAGTGCATGGTTATTTTTGGCGGAAAATAATCAGTAGGAAAGGAAAAAATTAGCAATGGAAGAAGTGCAGCAGTAGTGAGGGAAGATGAGTGGTAGGGAAGGGAGAGACTGGCCTTTGCTAAATCAAAATCAATTCTTCCCTGGGGTCAGCAAACTCCTTCTGTAACAGATTGGAGAGTAAACATTTTAGGTTTCTGTTGAAACCCCCAAATCTTCTGTCATAGTGCTAAAGCAGCCTTAGACAATACATAGCTGAAGAAATGAGGATGTATCGCAATAAAACTTGATTTATAGAAATAAGTGGTGAGTTACATTTGCCCTGTGCATTGAGATGACTGACTCTGGTCTGTAGGGTCAGGAGAGAAGGCAGAGCAAGTGGGCACAGAGAAAGTGGACAAATGTGGTCGTGGGGCTTGTCACTGAGTTTGATTTCTTAATAAAGTAGTAAGAAAAATCATGAGTTTCAGGTGTGGTATGAGTGTTGTGGGTTTGAAGGGAGAGAGAAAGTAGTAAAGGAACAGAGGAAATACNATTCTAGTTTATTCAGAAGATACCTATGGAGTACTGACTATGGGCTAGATACTATGCAAAATGATGGGGATGTGGTTAAAGAGTAAGAGTAAGTAATGAATAAATAGTTTATAAAATAGATTTTAAAAAGCACAACTCAGCCTCAGTGAATTTACACTCTCTTGGGAAGAAACAGATACCAAAGAAGTACAACATATAATATGTAAGATGGAGACACAGGATGGAACGGTGAAGGCAGCAGTCTTCTTGTGGAGAATTGCCTCAGTGAGAAAGTGCTCCTGAAGAGCAGGAAGGAGGGGAGTGAATGGACCACTGTGGATTTCTAGGAAGGGAGCGTGACTGGTCAGCGATCAGGGAAGCATCCTTGAGGCAGAAGCCTGCCTAGGACACTAAGGAGTCCAGTGAGAGAAAAGGGAATCAATAGATGAGGTCAGGAAATTAACAGTGGTGAGAGATGGGCTATGTAACACTTCTTGCGGAATTCTGTGGCTTTTATTCAAAGTGGAATGTGAAGGCCCTGAGGGCTTTTGAGTATGATCTGATTGAAACTGTAACTGTTTCTCTTTTCTCTTCTGTTTAGAATAGGATGAAAGGCAGCAAGCGGCAAAAATAGAAGCAAGGAAAGCAGGTAGGAAGCCTGAAATAATCACTGGTGTGAGCCAGGGAGTGTTGGTGGAATGTTAGTGGAGGTACTTATGAATATTAGATGATGGATGTGGTAGAGAGAGATTTGTAGATGTGTTCCATGTGGGATTTAAGAAAGTAGAATAAATTTAAGAAATGAAATTGCCATTAACAGAGGTGAGTAAAGCTTCAGGTAGAGTAGTTTTGAGAATGTGGGGAGGTTCCAGATGCACTGAATTTGAGATATCTGTTAGGTGGAGATAGCAGGTAGGCAGTAAGCTGTACAAGTCTAGGGTGTCTTGGAGAAAACAAAATTGGAGATATGAATTTGAGATTTCTCAAGATTTATATGGTATTTAGAGGGGTGAGTGGAATGGAGGTAGTGGAGTCTCAGGACTAAATCCTTGAGATTGAGAAGATGAGGAACAACCTGCGTGATGCGGTTTCCTAGAAACCTGCCAAGTGGATAATTATGTGTTTTCAGGGAAGGAGAGTGACCAGTCAGTGCCTGTAGGTCAAGGCCAGGGCTAAAGATTGCCCTTGGCTTTAGCAGCCTGGGGAGTCGCTGGTGTGCAGGACAAAGAGTGTCCATGGAGTGAGGAGAAGGAAAAAGCCTGGTGGGAGTGACTTCAGGAGAGCATAGCAGGGGCACCTGGAGATGGGCAGTGTGAACAACTCATTGGACAATGTTAGGTGCCAAAAGTAAAAGAGGATGGGTAAATGGTAGGGGTGGGAATGGGAGTCAAGAAGGTTTCTTTCTTTTTTTTTTTTTAAGGCAGACTCTCAGTGCATGGTTATTTTTGGCGGAAAATAATCAGTAGGAAAGGAAAAAATTAGCAATGGAAGAAGTGCAGCAGTAGTGAGGGAAGATGAGTGGTAGGGAAGGGAGAGACTGGCCTTTGCTAAATCAAAATCAATTCTTCCCTGGGGTCAGCAAACTCCTTCTGTAACAGATTGGAGAGTAAACATTTTAGGTTTCTGTTGAAACCCCCAAATCTTCTGTCATAGTGCTAAAGCAGCCTTAGACAATACATAGCTGAAGAAATGAGGATGTATCGCAATAAAACTTGATTTATAGAAATAAGTGGTGAGTTACATTTGCCCTGTGCATTGAGATGACTGACTCTGGTCTGTAGGGTCAGGAGAGAAGGCAGAGCAAGTGGGCACAGAGAAAGTGGACAAATGTGGTCGTGGGGCTTGTCACTGAGTTTGATTTCTTAATAAAGTAGTAAGAAAAATCATGAGTTTCAGGTGTGGTATGAGTGTTGTGGGTTTGAAGGGAGAGAGAAAGTAGTAAAGGAACAGAGGAAATACACCCTGATTACCTGGTAGGATCCTGGACCTCTTGAGGTCAATGATCATAAATTTAAAGTGGGATCAGTCAATGTGTTGGTAGCGTATGTCATAGCTGGGCTTCGCTGGTGACTCAGACAGTAAAGAATTCACCTGCAATGCAGGAGACCTGGGTTCGATCCCTGGGTCAGGAAGATCCCCTGGAGAAGGAAATGGCTACCCACTCCAATATTCTTGCCTGGAAAATCCTATGGATAGAGGAGCTGGCGGGCTGCAGTCCATGGAGTCATGTCACAAAGAGTCAGACATGACTAAGCTAAGTGCACATGTCATGGCTACAGTCTGGTAATCCTGTAAACTTCTCCACCTGGTGGGGATTTCAGTATCTACATGACGGCTCACAAGATATGACTCAGAATATTATCTCTAGCTTTTGAGAAGGAACTAAAGGTTCTTGTGCATGCCTGCACACATGCTTAGTCGTGTCTGACTGTGTGACCACAGGGACTGTAGCCCACCAGGCTTCTCTGTTTATGGGATTTTCCCAGCAGGAGTACTGGAACGGGTTGCCATTTCCTCCTCCAGGGGATCTCCCCAACTCAGGGATAGAACCTGCATCTCCTGAGTCTCTTGTGTTGCAGGAGGATTCTCTACCACTGAGCCACTAGGGAAGCCAAAGGGTTTTGACTATGCTTAACGACTAAACTATTATTATTTGATGTCCTTTGTTTTCTTTTGTTTCTGCATTTTCTCACTTCTCTGATTAAACTTATTCTTTGGCTTAAGTTTTTCCACAGACAAAAGGCAGACAGAAGACATGAGGGACAAAGACCAAGGGTCCTGCTCCACTTCAAATAGTAGGCTTTCCTATTAAACAGTTGTTGGAGATTTGGGTTGTTTCCAGTTTTGGAGTATTACAAATGATGCTACAAATAATTATGTACAAGCCTCTGTGTGGGCATATGTTTTCATTACTTTTGGATAAACACCTAGAAATGAGATTTCTGCATTTTATGGGGAAAGTATGTTTTACTTTTCTAAAATAGTGTTTATCAATGTAATGATACCATTTTGCTTGTTTTATATACTCCTCTGTCACATACTCCCCCAAAACTTAACTTTTGTGTCTTCTCGTGGTGCCTCTAGTACAATGTTGAATAGAATTGTAAGAGATGTTTATTCCTGACTCTGGGTAGCAATAGTTGAAGCATTCACTGTTGCATGTAATACTGGCTTTCTATTCTGACTTGCAAAGAGTTAGACACAACTGAGCGACTGAACTGAACTGATCATGACTATTAAATTTTGCCAGATGCTTTCTCTGTGTATGTTTAAATGTTTATGTTGTTTCCCTTTATTTGATGAATTTTACCAATTGATTCTTACATGATAGATGAGTTGGAAAAATTATTAGCAGAGACATGTTCATAATATTGATTTTTCCTTTTAATGTCTAGCTGTAGCAATGTGTTCATTCCTATATATTCCTGATATTGTTAACTGTTTTTTTTTTTTTTTT
>SJYW01043552.1:0-10995 GCA_006410735.1 Raphicerus campestris | reverse complement strand
ATCACCTGACCTGCCTCTTGAGAAATCTGTATGCAGGTCAGGAAGCAACAGTTAGAACTGGACATGGAACAACAGACTGGTTCCAAATAGGAAAAGGAGTACGTCAAGTCTGTATATTGTCACCCTGCTTATTTAACTTCTATGCAGAGTACATCAGGAGAAACGCTGGGCTGGAAGAAACACACGCTGGAATCAAGATTGCTGGAAGAAATATCAATAACCTCAGATATGCAGATGACACCACTGTTATGGCAGAAAGTGAAGAGGAGCTAAAGGGCCTCTTGATGAAAGTGAAAGAGTAGAGTGAAAAAGTTGGCCTAAAGCTCAACATTCAGAAAACAAAGATCATGGCATCCAGTCCATCACTTCATGGGAAATAGATGGGGAAACAATGGAAACAGTGTCAGACTTTATTTTGGGGGGCTCCAAAATCACTGCGGATGGTGACTGCAGCCATGAAATTAAAAGACGCTTGCTTCTTGGAAGAAAATTTATGACCAACTTTGATAGCATATTCAAAAGCAGAAACATTACTTTGCCGACTAAAGTCCATTTAGTCAAGGCTATGGGTTTTGCTGTGGTCATGTATGGATGTGAGAGTTGGACTGTGAAGAAGGCTGAGCACCGAAGAATTGATGCTTTTGAACTGTGGTGTTGGTGAAGACTCTTGAGAGTCCCTTGGACTGCAAGGAGATCCAACCAGTCCATTCTGAAGGAGATCAACCCTGGGATTTCTTTGGAAGGAATAATGCTAAAGCTGAAACTTCAGTACCGTGGCCACCTCATGCGAAGAGTTGACTCATTGGAAAAGACTCTGATGCTGGGAGTGATTGGGGGCAGGAGGAGAAGGGGACGACCAAGAATGAGATGGCTGGATGGCATCACGGACTCGATGGAGGTGAGTCTGAATGAACTCCGGGAGATGGTGATGAACAGGGAGGCCTGGCATGCTGCGATTCATGGGGTCGCAGAGTTGGACACGACTGAGTGACTGAACTGAATTGAACTGCACTGAACTGAACACTACAACTGTCTCAGTTGTGGGAGCACTCATCCATTCATATAGTCTGCAGGCATTGGATATAACAGGGTAATCAGGGGGGCTTAACTCATGGCTTGTTCTTCAGCATGGATATTTGAGTTTCTCCTTTTTGGTTTGCACAGCCCCAGGGCCTCAGGTTTTATTTCAGCCCCACCTCTGTTTGTGGGCCACCCTTAGGCATCTGCTCCCTGCCCAAGTGAAAAGGAATGAAGGCAGAGGCCAACTGAGGCAAGTTTGTTTCCTTAGGTTGGAAAGGCCAGAGGTTGCAACTGATTGGGCCACATGTGCTTGAGGATGAGGATAAGGAAGCTACAACTGAAACATGCATGTTCAGTCTGGTGGCAATCCATCCCAGTGTCAATGGAGGCAGTCGTTGTTGTGTGGGGAAAGAGGCTTTGATGGAAGCACTGTCCCTTGTGTGTCATTCAACAATGTGCCTCACTTCCAAGGTAGCCTGAGAAATTTCTAGGGGAATTTCAAGCTGTAAAACTCCTCACTCCTGTCCCTTCAGGCAGTCTCCATGTAAATAGCTACAGCCTTCTCCCTGGGTATGCTCTTCATACCATATTCATTAGTACCCAAATTCAGCCCCTGCCCACATTCTAATACTCATCTTAGGGTGGAGTGCACAAGGCTGTGGTACAGATGATCCATGCAAGTCTTGCTCTATCTTACCTGCCACAGACTGGCCACTGCACTTTCTTCTGATAGCCCATCGTCTATTTCAGTGTATTTTGCCACTGGTGGGTAGGCCTTCCTGGATTCATTAACCTCTCCTCTCCTTCAGCTCCCCCACCACAAGTGTGAATCCCTTTCCTTTTCCTCTTTTCTTTTTCTTCTCTTTCTCTCCTTCATCCCTGACAGTTAGACAGGGATCCCTTCTTGTCCTTCTTAGTCTGAGGTCCTCTACTAATGTTCATCAAGTACTCTGTGTGAATTGTTTCATTTGTAGGTGCATTATTGATGTACTTGTGGAAAGAAGTGAACCTCAGGTCCTCCTATTCTGCCATTTCTCTTGGATTTGATGTTTAATCATACCTTGCTTTCTGGAGCCTTCAATTAGATTTCTAATGTCACACCTATAATCCTTTTGTGTAATCCTTTTGTGTTTATAGTCTTTTCTTGGATTGCCTGGTCCTGTGGCTGGTTCTGGTTCTTATGGTGACAGCACAGGCAAAGCCTCCACAAAACTAATTACTTACCTTTATTAATCTAATTTTTGCCTTTTAATATAAATTTTAAGTTAGTGGAGTCTAAATAATTTATTTAATATTGCTTCCAAATAAGATGTAATCATCTAGACTGTACCTTTTGTATATGGGACACAGTTACCATTTAAGAAAATTTCCTGGACCAAAAATACGCTTCCTTAAGTTTATTGATATCCATCTAAAGGCATTTTACTTTTTTAGCATATGATGTTGTGGCCCATTTAAATTAACAATATGCCTGGATATGTCATATTTTATCATTGATATTTATATGTATGTTTATCACACACACACACACACACACACACACACACACACACACACACACACACACAACTAGAAAGCAGGTGTTGATAAAGATAAGAGACCATGAAGATATTTTCACAAATTCTGTATGAGTAGTATTTTTTCCATTTTTCAAACAGCAAATGAAGGCCATATTTTTTTTTCCTTCATCTGGGTATTGACAAAAATATAAAATAGGAAATACACAAGATTTCTTTTGCCATTTAGTGGTTCTTCCTCTTTTCCTAGACATTTAAATATTGTCATATATCAGAGGTCATCTTTAGAACTTTTCTCTAAGTACACTTACTTCTTACTGCTTTCATGATCTCATCCTGTCTTGTGAATTTAAAATCACATCAATGCTGAAGACTCTCACAAATTTATATATCTAGGTATGATCACCACTTTGAACTGCAGATTCATATATTCAACTACCTATTTGGTATTTCTCATAATAACTTGTTGACAACACATCACTCCTCTTCTCAAAGTATTAAAATAATTTCCAGTTTAACTCAGAGGAAAAGTCCTTATGTCCTTCAAAAGCACTACAAAGTCCTGCATGAGATCTGCTGCCCCCAAACATTCCAACCATTATTAAAAAAAAAGTTTCCCAAGATTATCCCTTGGTCACCCATTTCCAACTAGAGCGGCTTCCTTCGTATTGCTTGAACAAAACAGACATGCTCCTATTTTAGGGCCTTTGCACTAAAAGTCCTACTTAGAATATTCCTTCACAGAATATTCTGCCCAGTACTTTGGGGAAATATTTTATCCCTGAATCTTTGTTTTTTGAAAATGTGGTCTTCAACTCTTCTGACCAACTTATTTAAAATTACAATACTCCCCATTACTACTCAGTACTATCAATACTTTATACTCTATTCTACTCTTCTTTTTCTTTATTACATATTATCACCTAGTATAATATATAATTAATTTGTTTTGTTTATTCTTTATTGTTTGCTTCTTCTGCTACAGCATAGATTCTGTGAAGGTGAGCCTTTTCTTCACTGATATATTCAAAGCTCCCAGATTAGTTCCTGGTGTGATGTTTATTGAATGGATATATTGACCAAATTAGCAGATTCACCAGGAATTAAGTTAGAATCCTTCCCCAATAATACCAATTAATACAAGTAGAAGGAAAGAAAAAACTCAGTTGATTTTCAAAATAATTTACCTTTCAAGATGTTAGATGCAACTGTGTACACCTTCTTTTAAGAAACATGTGGGTAAATTGCAGTGCATGTACAGAGTAACCACTGGGATTGTAAAGCTGGCTCATAACCATGTTACTAGAATAATACTAAATTTATATCTTGTAACAAAGAAGGAAAAGTGTCTAGTTTAAATGTTAAGTAACTTGTCAAAGTCATGGTTCTTGTTGGAAAGCCATCACATAGATAAAGGTATGACTTTATTCTGTATTTACAGCGTTGAGTTTCCCAGAATGTGTTTCACATAACTATAATTTTTATATATGTTGTATGTATTCCTAGAATAAAAGATCCCATGGGGAAAATTAATTTTACATATTCTAGGTTAAACAAGTTAAATTGATATCTTTTCCGTATGATATTTCAGAGGTTTTAATATACTAACTATTTTGAATCTCCAAAGTTGAGAGTGAAGAATATAGTACATTCTAAACGCATTTAATGGCAAGACCGTCCCTTTTGTTCCTGGAAGCATCTATTAAACTTACTGTTCTGAAGAATATACATTAGATGTAGAGGTACAACGTAAGACCCATATGTGGAAGTTATAAGGAGAGTGATTTCATGCAAATTAACAAAGAAAATTCTGACAATTAAGGCTGTAAAACAGTAAACTATTCTCTTGTTCCAGGTAGTAAACTCCTTGTCAAAGAAAATGTTTAACAGATTAAATGGACAATTGTTAGGGATATTGTGGAGGACATTGCTCGATTAAACAGGGAATTGGGTACTTAGATATTATTTTTAATTGAAACTTTTTATTATTATATAATTAAAAGGTTGGATGGAGGTGACACTAAACAGATTCCCTTGTTTTCCATATCTAAGAAAAGCAGCATACCCCTTATCAGCTCTAGCAATAGAGTTATAGAGTTAATATAGTTATTCTGGTGAGTTGTCTCTTTCTTTAATGGGAAGGAGAACAAAATTATGGAAATTCAATTACGGACTCACCTTATTAAACTCTGTATAATAGGGTGCTTTTAAAAATTCTTACCCAGAAAACATCAGTTAACTGGAACCTCATTTCAACTGAGTTCAGTCACTCAGTCTTGTCTGACTCTTTGAGACCCCATGAATCTTAGCACACCAGGCTTCCCTGTCCATCACCAGCATCTGGAGTTCACTCAGACTCCTATCCATCGAGTCAGCAATGCCATCCAGCCATCTCATCCTCTGTCATCCCTTTCTCCTACTACCCCCAGTCCCTCCCAGCATCAGAGTCTTTTCCAATGAGTCAACTCTTCACATAAGGTGGCCGAAGTACTGGAGTTTCAGCTTTAGCATCATTCCCTTCCAAAGAAATCCCAGGGCTGATCTCCTTCAGAATGGACTAGTTGAATCTCCTTGCAGTCCAAGGGACTCTCAAGAGTCTTCTCCAGCACCACAGTTCAAAAGCATCAAGTCTTCAATGCTCATCTTTCTTCACAGTCCAACTCACATCCATACATGACCATTGGAAAAACCATAGCTTTGCAAGACAGACCTTTGTTGGCAAAATAATGTCTCTGCTTTTCAATATGCTATCTAGGTTGGTCATAACTTTTCTTCCAACTGGAACCTCAATACCTGTCAAATCCTAGTTTACAAAAATGCTTTCTTTCCCCCCCTTTATTTCCTCTCAGTTTCTTCCTTCCCTCCCTTCTTTCTTCTTTCCTCTGTCTCCTCTTCTTCCATCTATTCTTTCTTTCCTCTTTTCTTGCCTTTTGGCTACACATGACTTTCAGTAACAAGTGATAATATTAGGTCAATCATGTTGATGATAGAATGCAAATTCTAATGTTCTAGCATTGATGTCCTATAACTTCTACACTTCAGTACCTAAGACAGAATACTGAGAATTTGAAGTTTAAAGATAACTTCAGCTTTCATGAAATATTCAGGTGAATAAAGTTCAATTACTCTACACACTAAAGCAGGATAAACACATTAAAGTTCTTATAATAAGGCAAAGAGCCTTTGAGAAAAAAAGTGGTTGTTTTTTTCTTATTAAGAATTGCTAATCAGTTTTTTTTTTCTTTTTTCCACTAAAGTATATGTAAAGACAGAGAGGAGTAAATAAGTTCTATGGGAATTCTGCTCAGTTCAGTCACTCAATAGTGGACAGCAGAACGCCATGCTTCCCTGTCCATCAACAACTCCTGGAGCTAACTCAAACTCATGTGCATCAAGCTGATGATGCCATCCAGCCATCTCATTCCTGGCTATCCTCTTCTCCTCCCACCTTCAATCTTTCCCAGCATCAGGGTCTTTTCCAATGAGTCAGTTCTTTGCATCAGGTGGCCAAAGTATTGGAATTTCAGCTTCAACATTAGTCTTTCCAACGAACATTCAGGACTTACTTACTTTTTTTTTTTTTTTTTTAGGATGGACTGGTTGGATCTCCTTACAGTCCAAGGGATTCTTAAGAGTCTTCTCCAAAACCACAGTTCAAATCATCAATTCTCCAGTGCTCAGCTTTCTTTATAGTTCGAATTTCACATCCATACATGACTACTGGAGAAACCATAGCCGAGACTAGATGGACCTTTTATGGTAAAGTAATGTCTCTGCTTTTTAATATGCTGAATAGGTGGGTCATAGATTTTCTTCCAAGGAACAAATGACTTTTAATTTCATGGTTGCAGTCACCATTGGCGGTGATTTTGGAGCCCAAAAAGATAAAGTTCACCACTGTTTGCATTGTTTCTCCATCTATTGGCCATGATGTGATGGGACCAGATGTCATGATCTTTATTTGCTGAATGTTGAGCTTTAAGACAACTCTTTTCACTCTCCTCATTCAATTTCATCCAGAGACTCTTTATTTCTTCTTCACTTTTGGCCATAAGGGTGGTGTCATCTGCATATCTGAGGTTATTGATATTTCTCCTGGCAATCTTGATTCCAGCTTGTGCTTCATCCAGCTGAGAGTTTTTCATGATGTACTCTGCATATAAGTTAAATAAGCACAGTGCCAATATACAATCTTGACATATTCTTTTTCCTATTTGTAACCAGTCTGTTGTTCCAAGTCCAGTTCTAACTGTTGCTTCCTCACCTACGTACTGATTTATCGGGAGGCAGATCAGGTGGTCTGGTATTCCCATCTCTTTTAGAATCTTCCACTTTGCATTGTGATTCACACAGTTAAAGCCTTTGGCATAGTCAATAAAGCAGAAATATATGTTTTTCTGGAACTCTCTTGCTTTTTTAATGATCCCACAGATTTTGGCAACTTGATCTCTGGTTCGTCTGCCTTTTCTAAACCCAGCTTGAACATTTGGACGTTCACAGTTCACGTATTGCTGAAAACTCATTTGGAGAATTTTGAGCATTACTGTACTGGTATGTGAGATGAGTGCAATTGTGCAGAATAGTTTGAGCATTCTTTGGCATTGCTTTTCTTTGGGACTGAAGTTAAAACTGACCTTTTCCTGTTCTGTGGCCACTGCTGAATTTTCCATGTTTGGTGGTATATTGAGTGTAGCACTTTCACAGCATCATTTTTTTTTTTTTGAATTTGAAATAGCTCAACTGGAATTTCATCATCTACACTAGCTGTGTTCGTAGTGATGCTTCCTAAGTCCTGCTGACTTCACATTCCAGAACATCTGGCTCTAGGTGAGTGATCTCACCATATGATTATCTGGGTCATGAAGATCTTTTTTGTACAGTTCTTCTGTGTATTCTTGCCACCTCTTCTTAATATCTTCTTCTTCTGTTTGGTCTATTCCATTTCTGTCCTTTATTGACACCATCTTTGCGTGAAATGTTCCCTTGGTATCTCTAATTTTCTAGAAGAGATCTCTGGTCTTTCCAATTCAATTGTTTTCCTCTATTTCTTTGCACTGATTACTGAGGAGGGCTTTCTTATCTGTCACTGTTATTCTTTGGAACTCTGCATTCAAATGGGTATATCTTTCCTTTTCTCCTTTGCTTTTTGCTTCTCTTCTTTTCACAGCTATTCGTAAGACCTCCTCACACAGCCATTTTGCTTTTTTTGCATTTCTTTTTCTTGAGGATGGTTTTGATTCCTGTCTAGTGTACAATGTCATGAACTTCCATCCATAGTTCACCAGGCACTGTATCTATCAGATCTAGGCCCTTAAATCTATTTCTCACTTCCACTGTATAGTCATAAGGGAATTGATTTAGGTCATACCTGAATTGCCTTGTCAGGTCCCAGTCTTGCTTTTGCTGACTGTATAGAGCTTCCCCACCTTTGGCTGCAAGAATATAATCAGTCTGATTTCCATGTTGATCATTTGTTGATGTCCATGTGTAGAGTCTTCTGTCGTATTGTTGAAAGAGGATGTTTGCTATTATCAATGCATTTTCTTGGCAAAACTCTATTAGCCTTTGCCCTGCTTCATTCTGTACTCCAAGGCCAAATTGACCTGTTACTCCAATTCTCTCTTGACTTTCTACTTTTGCATCCCAGTCCCCGATAATGAAAAGGACATCTTTTATGGGTGTTAGTTCTAGAAGGTCTTGTAGGTATTCATAGTACCATTAAACTTCAGCTTCTTCAGCATTACTTGTTGGGGCATTGACTTGTATTACTGTGATATTGAATGGTTTACTTTGAAAATGAACAGAGATCATTGTGTCGTTTTTTTTGAGTTTGCATCCAAGTACTGCATTTTGGACTCTTTTTGTTTTTCCTATGATGGTTTCTTCATTTCTTTTAAGGGATTCTTGCCCACAGTAGTAGATATAATGGTCACCTGAGTTAAATTCACCCATTCAAGTCCATTTAAATGTCCAGTCTATTCCTAAAATATTGACATTCACTCTCGCCATCTTTTGTTTGATCAATTCCAATTTGCCTTAGTACATGGACCAAGTTCCTATGCAATATTGCTCTTACAGCATCAGCCTTTGCTTCCCTCACCAGTCACATCCGCAACTGGGTGTTATTTTTTCTTTGCTCTATATCTTCATTCTTTCTGGAGTTTTTTTCTCCACTGATTTCCAGTAACATATTGGGCACCTACTGACCTGGAGAGTTCATCTTTCAGTGTCCTATCTTTTTGCCTTTTCATACTGTTCTATGAGAGTTCTGAGGGTTTAACTTGAATCATATTGCCATTAGCATAAATGTCTGAATTCCAGTATTTTTTCTTTAAATTTAAGTAAATTTGCATTCCAATCCATATTAATAAAAGAATTAAACCTTCAAATCAGGAAGATCTACCATATTTAGACCACTCTCTTAAAGTTTTCTAGCATGCCACTGAAACCTAAAGTTTTTTTTTTAATTTTTAAATTTTTAAAAAAATTTTAATACTTTATTCTACATTACAATACTGTATTGGTTTTGCCATATATTGACATGAATCAGCCACAGGTGTACATGATCTCCCAATGCTGAAGCCCCCTCCCACCTCCCAGCCCATATCATCCATCTGGATCATCCCGTGCACCAACCCCAAGCATCCTGTATCTTGTATTGAACATAGACTGGCGCTTCGTTTCTTATATGATAGTATACATGTTTCAATGCCATTCTCCCAAATCATCCCACCCTCTCCCTCTCCCTCAGAGGCCACACAGAGGTATAGAACGGACTTTTGGCCTCTAAAGCTTTTTAATGAAAAAATATTCTTTCTCTCATTTGAGATTCACAATAATTTCATTTTCAACAGGATTAATAACTCACTTATTGGGGGTGCAATACAAGAGAAGCTTGTTATGCATACAAATTTAGAACTGTTTTAGATTTTAAATATATAGATTCTCAGACTTAACCCCGACCTACTGAATCAATATTTCTGCAAACTGATCTGGAGATGTCTATTTTAAACAAGATTCACGTTTAATCATGAGTTATTCCCATGTTTTAGAAGCACTGTATTAGATCACCTCTAAGCTTGCTTCTAAATAAATTAATATTATGTTGTGATTTTATAAAGATTTTCACTAACAAAATTTAAAGCAGATAAATATTCAGAATTCGCAATTCCCATTAATTCTGATTAGTTGTCTTTTAAATATAAGCAATGGTCTTTGTAAAGTCATTTTGTAGTTTTAATAGATTTTAGAGTTTAATAACAGAATGAAAGTATGACAGAAGCAATCTGAAAAAGACATTTAAAACAATTTGAATTTTCTCAAACGAATTTCAGTTGTGTGACTACAGAACATTGTTTGTCATCATTTGTCAGCAAATATTAAATGAAAATCTATTTTGGTAAATTGTCTAATGTGGTTAACCTAACACTTTAATCAAATAAATTGTTTAAACTATGTTTTCCTATCATGCCTAAAACAGATGTTAATTGCTACTAACATTTAAAAATGTAGAAGAACTTCTTAAGTTCCTTAACTATGAATTTTTAATGTTCTCTCAGATGTTTGTTCTGGATTCCAACATAGACACTTTTCTCTATGGGAGATTCTACAGATTGATGTCAAGGAAATAATGTGTTCAAGAGAGTTGAACATTAGAAATATGAGTATATAATTTTTATTGAGTTGTATTTGATTTACAATATTATGTTAGTTTCACATGTACAGTAGAGTGATTCAGTATTTTTACAAGTTGTACTGCATTTAGGTTATTATAATATAATAGTTATAATTCCCTGTGCTATACAGTATATCATTGTTTTTATCTGTTTTATACACTTTAGCTTATATTTCTATTTGTTAATCTCATATACTTAATTTGTCCCTCTCTTCTTCCCTCTTCCCTTTGTTAACTGCGTATTCCTTATTTTCTTTTTTCTTTTTCTTTTTAGTAAAGGAAGTGAAGGTTTATGCATCAAGATACACACTCCACAGACAGTGTGGAACATCTCAGAAGGTGAGAGGTGCCAAGGTAGGGGTTTGTCAGTTTTTAATACTGGTGAATAATTCCATAGGCTAATGGGTAAAGAAGATTATCCCAATTCTTGGGGGAAGGAGCAAGGATTTACATGAATTGGACAACTGCTCACTTTCTGGCCTTTTATGTGAGTCCCAGACCTTACATGATGCATCTGGGTGTGTCATTTAGCTTGCTGATGTAATACAAGCACATGATGAGGTTCAGTGTCTAGTGGAAGTCAACTCGTCCTTCACAGGAAGAGGTATCCACATTCTGCCAAAAGTAGAATTTTATTATTTTTATCACTGAATAACATTCTATTCTCTTTAATCTAATTGTGTGTTTATTGATAGATAATTAGGCAGCTTATATGTCTCAGCTACTATAAATTATACTGCTCTGAAACTTGAGATGTATATATTTTTTCAAATGAGAGTTTTT
>SJYW01043545.1:0-11271 GCA_006410735.1 Raphicerus campestris | reverse complement strand
CACTTAGCTGTATCCTATGCTTGAGTAATTTTTTTAAAACAATAACAAACAAACCTAACCATCATCACTAACAGTAAGAGACAAAACAAGGTACCCAGTTCAAACCCCACAAGTATTTTTACTGTCCTAAGGAAATCTGCTTGCCTAAGGTTTATTAACAGTTTTCAAAATTACATTGCAAATATTCTGATTTCCTATCTTATAATATAGTGATTCAGTACATAAGTCCACCATCAATTACTTTTATTAAAGGCAGAAAGCATCATAAAATTAAGCTAAGCATGTGCTGAAAGTTAAAATACAGGCAATTGGTAGTATTAAAAATATTTGCCTATTTTATATCCATTTTTTAAAATTACTCTGTTCAGGTTATATTTCACTTTGTTTGGAATACATATTATTGATTAATGAATAAAATAGGATATAAAAACTTGGGAGGAAAAAGAATATTTTTCCTTTTGTGTCATAAAAAGAAATGATCTTCACAAGGAAAGACAGCTAATAGATAAAATCATTTTTTTAACACAGTAAGAAAAGCCTAGTTTTCTTTAAGAGGAAATCAATTTAACAGACAAGTCACAGTAATTCTGCCAGGATGTTCTTGAGATTAGAGAATGATTTGAGGCTTCATTTTATCTGTGACACAACAATTCAAAATGTTGGAAAACTACAATAACTTAAAGTGCAAATATGAAAACATTTTCAAGTATGAAAGCAGTCTGGTGATTATCTGCCATTAAAAAGTTATAATTTCTAGTCAACTTTTCAAATGACACTGATATATTTGCATTTTGTTCCAGTAGTGACTGTGAGTTATACTTGACATTTTCTGTGAGTAATTTTGCATATTAGCATATTTACATAATATGGTCATTAATAAACAATAAATATATTTGATATGTCTTTCACCCATCACCTATCAAAACCGGTCTTAATTATGACAGTGAAAAGTAATTGATATAAAGTTTGACATGTTTTCTCTCAACACTTTTATGAATCACTGAAACTTTACTAAATAACATGCTGATTCAAAAACAAAGCTCTGATTATAATCCTACATTAGTAAAATTTTTACTTTGAAACTAAATGTTCTCAGACTGCAAAGTCACTGTGGAATGAAAATTTATGAGTCGAATTATAGAATTTCTCGCATTAGTCTTATAGTATCTGGGATATCTAGGCAAAATTTATACCAATTATATGTTTTAGCTGCTACCAATTGCCAACAATAATGATGTCTTTGAATAGCTCCATGATACCAAATTTAAGTCACATTAATGTAGAAATAATAATAGGAAACCAGAGGATACATCACACAAAGAGCTATGTGTAAAAGAAAAAAAAGTATTAATAACTGCTGGGTTTCCAAGTGAAATCCAAATTCCGATTCCAATNGCTCCATGATACCAAATTTAAGTCACATTAATGTAGAAATAATAATAGGAAACCAGAGGATACATCACACAAAGAGCTATGTGTAAAAGAAAAAAAAGTATTAATAACTGCTGGGTTTCCAAGTGAAATCCAAATTCCGATTCCAATACTGGAACCAGTGAAATTGGCACAAAATTTAAAATCCTTAAATTAACTAAACCACATCAAGAGCTAGGACCTAACACAATATATTTGAAAGTTGTTTACATTCAAGATACCACCTCACTTTTTAAAAAGTCAATTTTGTTCCACTTCTTTGTTTCTTTTAGTGCCTGACATTTTCTAAATACAATCACTTTATCTGTTAAAAGGGCTTTACCACTTTATCTCTCTAGTTGGGAAGAAAAGAAAGAATAGGATGTTTTTTATTCCTACCAACTCAAGTATAAAATTGTAAGGCAGTATAAATGAATCAATGAAAACATATATTCCTTCTAGACATCTATTTCTTCATAAAAAATTTACTTACTCAATTATGTTATTTAAAGAAAAATAGATGACTATCAAATCAATAGTAAAAAACATTTTTATTATACATAACAATGTAAAAATATTTTTATTTATTTGAATATGTGGGTGATAAATTTAATAAATGAATAGCTTTAGAATTACATGTTTTATAAATATATATAGATACCATTAGAAATAAAATATGAAATGTAAAATATTTCATATTTATTTTTATTTATAATGAAGAGACTTTATTCTAAACTTGAGACTATTATGGCTTGAATGACTTTGTCCCCCAATTTACATGTTGAAGGCTAACCACTGATGTGATGGTATTCGGAAGTGATGCCTTTGAGAGGTAACTGAGGTCATAAGCATGGGGTTCTCATAACAGAATTAGTGTCCTACTAAGATGAGACAGAGACTAGAGCTTTTTCTCTCTCTTTCTCTGTCTAGCAAATGAGGACAGAATAAGAAGGAGGCTGCCTGTGTGTCAAGGAGAGATGGAAGGGATCAAATTGATCATGACCTTCCTAGCCTACAGAACAATGAGAATAAGTATCTGTCATTTAAGCCATCATATCTATGGTATTTACTTATAACAACCTAAGCTGATTAAAACAAAAACCAACAAGCATTAACTAGGATAATTTATGTAAATACTAGAAGCATGTAAGCACTTTAAAATGATAGCTATATAAAAGGCTGATAAACCAATAATCCACTAAAATTTCCATTGCTATATTTATGACAGCAGAAGCAGTCCCACAAAATAAACAAAATTAAATTAAATTAAAAATTTTGTACTTGCAGTATAATCCGTTCAGTTCAGTTCAGTTAAATTGCTGAGTTGTGTCTGACTCTTTGTGACCCCATGGACTGCAGCATGCCATGTCTCCCTGTCCATCATCAATTTATGGAGTTTACTCAAACTCATGTCAATTGAGCCAGTGATGCCATCCAATCATCTCATCCTTTGTTGTCCCCTTCTCCTCCGCCTTCATTCTTTCCCAGAATCAGGGTCTTTTCAAATCAGTCAGTTGTTCACATCAAGTGGCCAAAGTATTAGAGTTTCAGCTTCAGCATCAGTCCTTCCAATGAATATTCAGGGCTGATTTCCTTTAGGATGGACTGGGTGGATCTCCTGGCAGTCCAAGGGACTCTCAAGAGTCTTCCAAAACCACAGTTCAAAAGCAGCAATTCTTCAGTGTTCAGCTTTCTTTATAGTGCAACTCTCACATTCATATATGACCACTGGAAAAATCATAGCCTTGACTAGATGGACGTTTGTTGGTAAAGTAATGTCTCTGCTTTTTAATATGCTGTCTGTTGGTCATAAATTTTCTTCCAAGGAGTAAGTGTCTTTTAAGCTGCAATCACCATCTGCAGTGATTTAGGAGCCCCCAAAAATAAAGTCTGACGCTGTTTCCACTGTTTCTCCAACTATTTGCCATGAGTGATGGGACCAGATGCCATGATCTTCGTTTTATGAATGTTGAGCTTTAAGCCAAATTTTTCACTCTCCTCTTTCACTTTTATCAACAGGCTCTTTAGTTCTTCTTCGCTTTCTGCCATAAGGGTGGTTTCATCTGCATATCTCAGGTTATTGATGCTTCTCCTGGTAAATCTGATTCCAGTTTGTACTTCATCCAGCCCAGTGTTTCTCATGATGTACTCTGGATATAAGTTAAATAAGCAGGGTGACAATTAGAGCCTTGACGCACTCCTTTCCCTATTTGGAACCAGTCTGTAGTTCCATGTCCAGTTCTAACTGTTGCTTCCTGATCTGCATACAGGTTTCTCAAGAGGCAGGTCAGGTGGTCTGGTATTTCCATCTCCTTCAGAATTTTCCACAGTTTCTTGTGATCCACACAGTCAAAGGCTTTGGCATAGTCAATAAAGCAGAAATAAACGTTTTTCTGGAACTCTCTTGCTTTTTCGATGATACAGTGGATGTTGGCAATTTGATCTCTGTTTCCTCTACATTTTCTAAATCCAGCTTGAACATTGGGAAGTTCGCGTGCTGTTGGAGCCTGGCTTGGAGAATTTTGAGCATTAATTTGCTAGCATGTGAGATGAGTGCAATTGTGCAGTTGTATGAACATTCTTTGGCATTGCCTTTATTTGGGGCTGGAATGAAAGCTGACCTTTTCCAGTCCTGTGGCCATTACTGAGTTTTCCAAATTTGCTGGCATATTGAGTACAGCACTTTCACAGCTTCATCTTTTAAGATTTGAAATAGCTCATCTGGAATTCTATCACCTCCACTAGCTTTTTTTGTAGTGATGCTTCCTAAGACCCACTTGACTTTGAATTCCAGGATATCTGGCTCTAAGTGAGTAATCATACCATCATGATTATCTGAGTTTTAAAGACCTTTTTTTCATTTATTCTGTGTATTCTTGCCACCTCTTCTTAATATCTTCTACTTCTGTTATGTCCATATCATTTCTGTCCCTTATTGTGCCCATGTTTGCATGAAATGTTCCCTTCATATCTCTACTTTTCTTGAAGAGATCTCTAATCTTTCCCATTCTATTGTTTTCCTCTATTTCTTTGCACTGATCACTGAGGAAGGCTTTGTTATCTCTCCTTGCTATTCTTTCGAACTCCACATTCAAATGGGTGTATATTTTCTCCTTTGCTTTTCACTTCTCTTCTTTTTCAGCTATTTGTAAGGCCTCCTTAGACAACCATTTTGATTTTTTATATTTCTTTTTATTGGGGAAGGTTTTGATCCCTGTCTCCTGTCCAATGTCATGAACCTCCATCCATAGTTCTCCAGGCACTATTATCAGATCTAATCCCTTGACTCTATTTCTCACTTCCACTCCATAATAGTAACGGATTTGACTTAGGCCATACCTGAATAGTCTAGTAGTTTTCCCACAATCACAGAAAACTAAACAATCTGATCACATGGACAACAGTCTTGTCTAACTCAGTGAAACTATGAGCCATGCCGTGTAGGGCCACTGTGTAGGACGGTTCATGGTGGAGAGTTCTGACTAAATGTGGTCCACTGGAGAACAGAATGGCAAACCACTTCACTGTTCTTGCTCCCTTGAGAACCCCATGAACAGTATGAAAAGGCAAAAAGATGGGACACTGAAAGACAAACTCCCCAGGTAGATAGGAGCCCAATATGCTATTGGAGATCAGTGGAGAAATAACTCCAGAAAGAATGAAGGGATGGAGCCAAAGCAAAAAAACAACACCCAGTTGTGGATGTGACTGGTGATAGAAGCAAAGTCTGATGCTGTAAAGAGAAGTATTGCATAGGAACCTGGAATGTTAGGTCCATGAATCAAGGCAAATTGGAAGGGGTCAAATAGGAGATGGCAAGAGTGAACACTAACATTTTAGGAATCAGCAAACTAAAATGGACTAGAATGAGTGAATTTAACTCAGATGACCATTATATTTATTACTTTGGGCAAGAATCTCTTAGAAGAAATAGAGTAACCATCATAGTCAACAAAAGAGGAAGGGGAAGAGGAGAAAATGAAAGGAAAAGGAAGACAATGGTTGGTACAAGAGATGGTAACCCTTGTATATACCAAAGGATAAAAAATAAATAATAGATAATACAAGGAATTAACTTGCTTTGGGATCTCTCCTTAACATTTAAGGATAGTGTTAAGATACTGAAGAGCTTGTTTAATAACTCATTTTTGATATATATATATATATATATATAATTGAAATATTAATCTAAATTACATATGACCCAGTCTAAATAAGGATCTTATATGCCCTAATTTTCTTTTTTGTTTTGATTGCAAGCTTTTGAACTCCTACTTACATATTTTGTAGCAAACTTTTACTGAGTGTGCTATTAATTAAATGTAAGCTGTAATGAACAGTATAAATATTTATTATCTCACGGAGTTTGGTGAGTTAGCAATCTGGATGTTGCTTAACTGAGTGTTGGGCTTAAGGTCTCTCGAGGTTGTAATCAAGATGTAAGCTGGGGCTGCAGTCTTCTTTAATACAGATCAACTGCAGCTAAACAGGGCTTCCAAGGTGGTTTGCATGAGACACAAACAAGACAGCTTCGATCCCTGGGTTGGGAAGATTCCCCTGTAGGAGGAAATGGCAACTCACTTCAATACTCTTGCCTGGGAAATCCCATGGACAGAGGAGTCTGGCAGGCTACAGTCCATGGGGTCACAAGGAGTCAGACACATCTGAGCAACCAAGCACACAGGCATGGAGCTAAAGAACCCTCTTTCAAACTCAGTAAAATGACTGTGTCCTTAGGACACAAAAACTTCCAGAAGACAAATAAGAGAGACCACCAAGAAAGGCAACCTAGACATGAATGATCTAATATATAACTGTAATAATTATATTTTTCTCAACAATCTAATTAGTAAAATAAGACACACAAAAATATGCACAAAAAATAGCCTTCTGAATTTACTAAGGACATTTATTTGGTTAAGTTTAGCAGAAACAAATTGGAATTCAATTGATTTCTAGGAAGAAAAAGATCACAGACAATTTTCAAAGCAGAAGAACTGACCATTTAAACCTATAACATGACTTCAATAAAAGAAATGGGAAATCCAGAGTTCTATATTTAATGCAACATGATTAAATATAATCACACGATGACATCACTTTAAGAAAAATGTTCTATATTTGCATGCTGCCTGTTTTAGAATTGAGAATATCTGCACTATTGCTAAATTATTTTCAGATTAGTTTGCTGCTACTGTTGCTAAGTCGCTTCAGTAGTATCCAACTCTGTGATCCCATAGATGGCAGCCCACCAGGCTCCCTCGTCCCTGGGATTCTCCAGGCAGGAACACTGGAGTGGGCTGCCATTTACTTCTCCAATGCATGAAAGTGAAAAGTGAAAGAGAACTCGCCCAGACGTGTCTGACTGTAGCAATCCCATGGACTGCAGCCTACCAGGCTCCTCCGTCCATGTGATTTTCCAGGCAAAAGTACTGGAGTGGGGTGCCATTGCCTTCTCCATCAGAATAGTTTACTATACCTTAAAAACAAGCCAAAACAAAAACTGTAGAAACACAGGGAAGCAGAACAATGAATCTATTACACCACACATTTCTTTAAGTATCCTCTTATGGAATCACTCCAGGAGGCTCTGTTGGGCAAAGACTGTGAACATTAAAATAATGACTACCATACACACTTTTTTTTTTTTAATATGAGTGATGCAAAGATCATTTGTGAGGTTGCTGGATACCATTCTCTAGTCATATACATGACATTCGACTTGCTCTGTAGTACAATTACATTCGACAGGTAATTCATCTTAGGTTGAACTGAGTGTTAAGGTAGTGATGAATTGCTTTGGATCTCCTAAACCACAGAATACAGATCTCATCTCACAGGAGCTCTAGTGCACAAAACATAAGAGCCCTTAGATCTCATCAATGTTCTATATCTTCACCTGTCTCTATTCTGTATCAATGGAGAGAAAATAAATATGAGGTACTGTCAGAATTGGTGAACACACGGAAAGACTCCAGAAAGAAAAAAATAAATAAATTCCATTGGTTGCATGTATATAAAATTTAATTTTAATACCAGATGGCATTCGTCATATAAGGACAGATCCTTTTGATTACGACTTACTTCAAAATTCTTTGTATACCATTTATTAAAAATAGTTTATATATACAAATAAAACTGATTAATACCTTATTAAGTTTTACTTCTCTAGTTAGTTGCAGAGAGAACTGGTGTTAATACACACAATCCTGAACATGTGAGTTATAAATAAAACTTCTGCCTAAAGAACATTTTACATGAATTGGGGAACCTACATGTATAAAACTTTCATCAAGTTATAACTGCTCTTTGAATAACATGAGTTTGAACAGTACAGGTCCACTTATATGGGGATATTTTTCAATAGTAATATTAGAGTACTACACCGCCTGTGAGGTTGGTTGACTTCTCAGATGTGGAGGGCTGACTATGAATTATACTCAGATTAACTCCTGATTGTTCAAGGATCAACTGTATTTTCATGAAAAGAATGTCAATCTGCATTAGAAAGACTTATCTTCTATGTTCACACATGGGGAGTCTGTTTGATGGGTTTCTTATTCAGATTTTTGGCATACCACAACTCTTCAAATGTCTAACAAATTAGTTTCTATGTAGGTAAGTTTATGAAAATTTAATAAATGTATTCCTTTTCCTTCCTGCATGTTTTCAGTGATCCAGGCTACCCTTTTGGCTTCAACCAGTTCCCCTTATAGGAGACCATACAGCTAACACACAGGAACCACCCATATAGCTTCACACAGAACATACTCACTTCCATACTTCCACCATCTTTCCTTCTGCTTAGAATGGCCTTTCTCTATTCTAGCACTATCTGACTTATTAAAAATTGAGCTCAAATATTAGCTTTCTGGGAGATGTTGAATCTCTTGTTCAAAATTAGATATACAATCTAGCCTGTAAGTGTAGTTTGTTTCTTGCCCCACTCCTCACTAGAAGGCAGTTTCTTAGAGAAATAAATCATGGCTTAACTGACTTTGTAAGCCTGATTATAGTGGAGTAATTAGAAAATAATACATTTTTTAAAGTTGTCTGAGTGGGAAACATGGAAAGAGGAAAAGGCTATCCTTTAAACTTTTGCATCACAGATTCTAGCAAAGAAAATTAGAACATTCATATGCAGGTCTTCAAATGCATTTCTCTTTTTATGTTTTTTCTTTTTTAAAAAATTTATTTTAATTGGAGGCTAATTACTTTATAATATTGTATTGGTTTTGCCATACATCAGCATGAATCTGCCACGGGTGTACATGTGTTCCCCATCCTGAACCGCCCTCCCACCTCCCTCCCCATACCATACCTCTGGATTTCTTAACGTAAATATTTAGGAGTGATCCTTGAGTAAAATATCTGTATATTCAGTGTTCATAGGTCAAGAAATGTTCAAAGAAACACAATATTAGGATACCTCTTAAGGAGGCAGGAAAGAAATTTATCTCTCATTCTGTTTAAAACCTGTATATGGATATACATATGTACTAGGATTATATGCAGTGAATACAGAATCCTTTAAGGAAAGCAAAGGCTATTTAATAACCCATTTTTTTGTAAAAAAAAAAATCAGGCTTGATGCAGAAATGCTTCTAAGAACAAGGGAGTTAATTAAGTGAGTTAGTGACCTGTTTGCTAAGAATTATGTTCCTGATCAGAAGGAAACTTGGACAGAAGCATTTTACAGAGACTATTGTAGACAAAATTGGTTGCTATGATTTTTTTCCTCTACATTTCACTTGAGAAAGCAGCATAGGCCACCAAAGGGGAATGGAAACAATGAGATAATTCATACAATAAAGCAAATTATTTTGTACTTACAAAATGATTGGTCACTTTAATAGGCAATGAAGAATACATACTGGTTAACAGCACATCATTTAATGTCATCATTAAAGTATTTGGAAGTGACATGCCGCTGCTAAGTCACTTCAGTCGTGTCTGACTCTGTGCGACCCCAGAGACGGCAGCCTGCCAGTCTCCCCTATCCCTGGGATTCTTCAGGCAAAAACACTGGAATGGTATGCCATTTCCTTCTCCAATGCATGAAAGTGAAAAGTGAAAGTGAAGTTGCTCAGTCATGTCTGACCCTTAGCGTGGACTGCAGCCTACCAGGCTCCTCCATCCATAGGATTTTCAAGGCAAGAGTACTGGAGTGGGGTGCCATTGCTTTCTCCGTGGAAGTGACATAGGGCAGCAGAAAAGAGAGTATGAGATGCTACTAACATCAGAGTTTAAGAGACTTTTTTTAGGAAATCATAGGCTAGGAATTTTCAACTAATTCCCTAGTTGAGAAAAACAGCATTGCCAAACATGGCATTAATTAATTTTCTTCATCATTTTTTAAAAACAGCTTAATAATAGGTTGAGTAGTAAAAGTTTTTATTAGAATTAACATTTTAAAATTTTGCACTTTTATTTTAATAAATACTTCAATTCTTACAGAGAAAATACTATGGCCTTGATACTCTGCTTTGCCTTCTGTTTAAATAAGGCTTGTCATTAGACTCCATGGAGCCCAGATCTCATAGACTGCTGTCATTAGGTGACAAGTGATTTCTCTGTATAAGATACCTCAGAAAAATTAGTCAGTATTTTTGGTGTGTTCCATACATGCAGCTCTATTAGTGATGATGTTTATACTTAAAGACCAAGCAGTGGTCTCTAAGCTTCTCAATAGCAGCTGAACAGCTTCCTAAATTATAGTTCTATCTATATTTTAGTTTTTTACTAGTTGACTTATTAACAACAAATTAGACAAAATACTTATCCATTGTCCTAAATGAATTAGAAATACTATTATCATTACTTTTTGTCATTTTTTTCAAATATTAATAGATATCACAAAATAAAAATTCAAATTAAAAGAAAAGAAAAAGAGTGCACAGTCTATATGATGGGAATATATATGTGATCTTATATCTGCCCCTACTAAATGGTAATGATAAAAATCTTATTAGTATCATTAATTCAAATGTGAAAAACAGTGAAATTATATACAGTTAGTTATGTTCATGTTATAGTGAACATGACATCTTAACTTGAATATATCCTAAAAATAATTTACTAGTTGAAAGTATATACACTTTTCAACCCAAAATGGCATGGATTACTTTATTTACTCATTTATATATATATATCCTTAGGTCTTATTCTCAGTTCAGTTCAGTCGCTCAGTCATGTCTGACTCTTTGCAAGCCCATGAATCGCAGCATGCCAGGCTTCCGTGTCCATCACCAACTCCCGGAGTTCACTCAGACTCACGTCCATGGAGTCCATGATGCTATCCAGCCATCTCATTCTCTGTCATCCCCTTCTCCTCCTGCCCCCAACCCCTCCCAGGATCAGAGTTTTTTCCAATGAGTCAACTCTTCGCATGAGGTGGCCAAAGTACTTGCGTTTCAGCTTTAGCACCATTCCTTTCAAAGAAATCCCAAGGCTGATCTCCTTTAGAATGACTGGTTGGATCTCCTAGCAGTCCAAGGGACTCTCAAGAATCTTCTCCAACACCACAGTTCAAAACCATCAATTCTTTGGTGCTCAGTCTTGTTCATAGTCCAACACTCACATCCATACATGACCACAGGAAAAACCATAGCCTTGACTAGATGGACCTTAGTAGGCAAAGTAATGTCTCTGCTTTTGAATACAGTGTCTAGGTTAGTCATAACTTTCCTTCCAAGGAGTAAATGTCTGTTAATTTCATGGCTGCAATCACCATCTGCAGTGATTTGGGAGCCCAAAATAATAAAGTCTGACATTGCTTCCACTGTTTCCCATCTATTTCCCATGAAGTGATGAGACTGGATGCCATGATCTTCGTTTTCTGAATGTTGAGCTTTAAGCCAA
>SJYW01043543.1:6091-17449 GCA_006410735.1 Raphicerus campestris | reverse complement strand
GATGGCATCACCAACTCGATGGACATGAGTTTGAGTGAACTCTGGGAGATGGTGATGGATAGGGAGGCCTGGCATGCTGCGATTCATGGGGTCGCGAAGAATCGGACATGACTGAGGGACTGAACTGAACTGAACTGAACATTCCAGCCAAGTGGGCCAGGAGGGAGCTTGGATGGGAAACCAAAAGTGTTCTTAACAAGGTTGGGAACTGAATTTGGGGATCACTTTGAATATACCTTGAAAGTCTTCTGTAAAGAATGCAATTACTTTTAATTATCTCTGCCTGCTAAAGTGAGTTTTAGGAGTCAATGTGGCTTAGAAATTAGGCCGGACGCGTAACAGGGATAATGACCACAGTAATTATAACAGCTCCCATTGAGGGCTTTTAAGCACATGGACACTGGGACCAGACTGCTATGGGCTGAATCTTAATTCCTCATTTACCTGTGGTGCATCCGTTTCCTCAACTAGAAAACGCAGATGATGATAATACTGTTTGACTGTCTCCTGCCATGTAACAAACCCCCGCAAAACTCCATAACAAGGAGTGCCCACCATTGAATTACGTCTGCGGTGTCTGAGGTCGGGAATTAAGACAGGCAGAGAGGAAGTGGCTTGTGTCGGGTGATGGGCGGGGGTGGACTCCTCTGGGGATGCTGACCGGAGCACTGTGCGGCCTGTGCCTGTAGCTTGAGCTCCCTCATAGCACAGCCGCCTCAGAGCGGTCGGACTCTCCGTGTGGACACTCAGGGTTCCAAGACGAGCCTCTCCACCAGCAAGGCAGAGGCCGCTTCGCCTCTGCTGATCTAGCTCTTAAAGTCACATGGCCTTACTTTCTACTACGTTCTATTAGTTGAAGTGGTACCAGGCCCACCAGAGTCTGGTGGCAGGGCACACAGACCGTGCCTCCTGATGGGCTGAATGGCAAGGAATTTGTGACTGTATATTACAACACCCGCAAGCACTTGCCATGTAGAGTTGTTGTGAGGATTAGATTAATTAGTTAATATCTGAAAAGCACTTAGGTCCTGGTATCTTTGGTTTTTCCAGGAGTCATGTGTGGATGTGAGAGTTGGACTGTAGAGAAGGCTGAGCGCTGAAGAATTGATGCTTCTGAACTGTGGGCCTGGAGAAGACTCTTGAGAGCCCCTTGGACTGCAAGGAGATCCAACCAGTCCATCTTAAAGGAAATCAGTCCTGAATATTCACTGGAAGGACGGATGCTGAAGGTGAAACTCCAATACTTAGGCTACCTGATTCAAAGAGCTGACTCACTGGAAAAGACCCTGATGCTAGGAAAGACTGAAGGCAAAAGGAGAAGAAAGTGGCAGAGGATGAGGTGGTTAGATAACATCACTGACTCAATGGACGTGGATTTGAGCAAACTCTCGGAGATGGTGAAGGACAGAGAAGCCTGGCGTGCTGCAGCCCATGGGGTCTCAAAAAGTCAGACACAACTTAGCGACTGAACAAGTCTATTAAGTGCTCCGAAAATGCCAGCCGCGGTGATAGTTATCCTTGCTNAGCCTGGCGTGCTGCAGCCCATGGGGTCTCAAAAAGTCAGACACAACTTAGCGACTGAACAAGTCTATTAAGTGCTCCGAAAATGCCAGCCGCGGTGATAGTTATCCTTGCTGTGACTGTTAGATACACCTCGTCCACATGGGGGAGGAGGCGGGCTCAAGATCAAGTGCTCAGCGGGGAATCTGTCGTGGAAGTGCTCAGCGGAGAATCTGTCGTGGTTTCCTTTAGCCTGAAAGCCTTAGTACCCAGAGATTCCTTTCAGATGCTCCCATTTGTATCCGTCCTTGGTTTCTTTCCTGCCTTCCTCCCGTGACTCTCTCTTCCCCAGCCCCTAGGCAAAGACGCTCTGGGAACCCTTACAGGCTAATGCGGTCAATTCCATAAACAGGCTCAGATCAGCAGCGTCTTAGCTGCTAATTTAGCATCATTAAAACTCAGCCAGTAGTAGCAGCTCCTCAAACAGGTGAACGGTGCCGCTCCGGTTTCAGTAAGTGCGTCTTTGTCTTCTGGGGGCTGCGGGTGGAGATGGACCTCAGTTGTTTGTTGCGGACTCCCTAGCCTCTGGGAGGCCAGAGCACAGGGACCCTGGACTGAGCCTGCGCTGGGGTCTGGTCGGCACCCATTCCCACCCCGAGCCTCCCAGCCCGACACCCCAGGTTTCTGTGCCGAGCAGCAGGGAGCACGCCTCCTGCTGTTCAGTTACGAGGGAGCCTGGGCTTTGCTTCTAAGTCTCAGCTCTACAGCATCTGAGCTGGGGCACCCTGGGTGGGTTCTCACCTCCCCTGAGGCTCAGCTTCCCCGAGCTGTGAATGGGAGAGTTCAGAACTTGCCTGGGGTGCTTGCTAAAGCTGTACATTCCTGGTTCCCACCTTTGACCAGCTGTGTCGGCTCCTCTCATCCTAAGGATGGGGAAAGAAGCTCAGCAGTGAGAGAGAGGGCGAACCAATGTTTGCCTCCCTAAGCCTCAGGTCGCCTGTGTGCCAGGGGTGCGTACAGACCAGTGCCTACCCTGGGGCTGTGGTGAGAAATACAGAAATAGATATACAGACGTTCATAGCCCAGTGCTAGGCACACGGTAAATGTTCTATACATGTTAGCTGTGCCTGCGACTGTCATGAAGGGGCAACTGGGTGGGTTCCCGGGAGGAAGGGAACTTTCTGGTGGGTGGTGGACTGGGGAAAAAGGAGGGGGACTAAGATCTAGATGAAGGTATGATGAGGCTGGGCCAAGACTGGAAACCCAGGAGTCAGGAGCCCACAGGAAGACGGGGCCTCCTTTCCTATGAATCTAGGTTGGCTTCACTTGAGAACTTGACTCTCAGAGGCTGCTCAGCTACGTGGCCAGGTAGGCTGCCTCTTTCCTTGGGACCTCACCTGATTCGTGCAGCCTTATGGCCGGCCTCAAGGAATTTCTTCATCTTAAATCTGAAGTAAACCTCACTCCTCCACAGGATGCCCACGCTTGCCCCAGACTGGACTGGAGGCCCGGCCCAGGCCTCTCTGCCCACCCTCCCCTTGTCATAGAGCAAGGTGGTGACGATTCGGAGCGTGCTGCCTTCGGTGTGGACCCGGATCTGCTGCTTCTTAAGCTATGTGACCTCAGGCAAGCTACTTTGCCTCCCTGAGCCTTCGTCTTGTTAGTGATCAAATGGGATCATCATTCCTGGTCTTCCAGCTGTTGTGGGCCCCATCGGACTATGAATATGATCCCACTTAGCAAACTGTCAAGCCCTTAGGATGAGGTTGCGTAGCAGGTTCTACCCACTGAACAGAAGGGCAAGGTGAGGCGTCTTGCGGCACAGGCCACTCGGCACACTGAGAACAGCCAAAGAAGAGCCTCTCCTCACGCCCCAAGCTGCTCCTCCTCTCTCCTTTGTCCTGAACTCCAGGCCCCTGGAAGCCCCTGATGGCAGGATGGGGCCCCAGCTCCAATCCGGCTCTCCCGGCTGCACCCCAGCAGCCTGACACCCAGCACCCCCAGGAATCCTTACCTGGCAGGTGGGGTCCAGGGGAGCCATGAGTGATCGATCTCCCAGGAGCCCTGGACCGTGGCCCCAGAGGCCAGTGAGCAGCGGGGCCCAGCCATCCAAAGAGCCCCTTATGAGCTCAGAGCGGACTCCATTGGAGCGAGAAGTGTAAACGTCGCGGAGGGTGACCGTCGTGGCCCAGTTTGCCTGGGACTGTCCTAGTTTTGCACGAGAATGTCCTGTGCCCTGAGCAGGCAGGACAGCCGCCTGGCCATCCTAACATCAGAGTCCTATGCGTTAAAGCCAGACTCTGGAGACAGACCCCTGGGTTGGAATCCCAGCGCTGCTACTTGCTGTGTGATTTTAAAATAATTATTCAGGAGTTGATTTGGCTGTGGCTCACGGGATCTCCGGTCTTCCTCGCGGCTCGCCAGATCTCTCAGTCGGCTGTGTGAACTCTTAGTGGCGGCTTGTGGGGCCTAGCCTCCTAACCGGGGGTCTGACCCAGTCCCCCTGCACCCCGATCTGACCGGGGGCCCCCGCGCTGGGTCGCCAGGGGAGCCCCCTTGCACGTTATTTGCCGTTTCTACACTTCCCTGTCCCTGTCTGTGAGACGGGCCAGTGCGCCCCACCCTGCGCAGACCTGTGGGCTTGTCTGGCTCTCACACACGGAATATTTAGTTCAGGGCTGGTCTCCAGCAGCCGCTGTGAAATGTCAGCCGTTGTTCTCCTTTCAAGTCCCTGTCCTGCAGAGGGGTGGGCTTGCTCACCTTGCTCAGAGCCTTCGGGGTGCAGGCCCTGTTAGAGGGGGTGCCCAGAGAAGTAGGTGCCCAGGTTCTGCCCTCAGCAGGGAGCTGGGGGTTGTGTGTACATAAGGAGCACAGCCAGAAATCAATACATGCCAGGTCCGGAGATAAAAACAGGCTTGATCGTTAAGTCATTCACTTAAAACGGGTGAATCTGAAGGCATGTAAATTATACCTCAATAAAACTCTTAAAAGAAAATCGAAATCAAAACCAACTAACACAGGCTCTGGTGGCCTTTCAGAGCGGGAAGCACTTCTTAGGGCCAGTGACAGGGTGATCAGAGAAGGCTTTCAGGAAGAGGGGGCCTTTGGACTGGACCTTCAGGAAAAGGGAGACTGTGGACACCGGAGGTGAGGGGAGGCAGGGACCCTGAGCAGGGGGCCCGGCGAAGGCGTGGGTTGATATCCACATTCTGCTCCTCTCAGGCTCTGTGACCTTGGCAAATGGCTTACGTCTTAGCCTCAATTTGCCTCATCTGTAAAATGGGACCATCTGTGTGGAGTGCCCAGAACAGGCCCACAAAGCACCTGACATGTAGGAGACGGTCTTTCAGGAGCAAGACAGGCAGAGCAGGGAGGGGTAGGGCGCGGGCCGGGGGTCGGGCTACGTCGAAGGCCCTTCACTCTGTCAACAGACTTTCCTGGAAACTTGTTGTGTGCAGAAGCCGCTATGGCTCTCAGAGCTTACATTTGAACGGGCCCTCCCTAAAGAAAACCAAATGGAGATGTGCAAACAGCTGGGATTGGCTGGAGCCCAGANATGACTATGATCCCACTTAGCAAACTGTCAAGCCCTTAGGATGAGGTTGCGTAGCAGGGTTCTATCCACTGAACAGAAGGGCAAGGTGAGGCGTCTTGCGGCACAGGCCACTCCGCACACTGAGAACAGCCAAAGAACAGCCTCTCCTCACGCCCCAAGCTGCTCCTCCTCTCTCCTTTGTCCTGAACTCCAGGCCCCTGGAAGCCCCTGATGGCAGGATGGGGGCCCAGCTCCAATCCGGCTCTCCCGGCTGCACCCCAGCAGCCTGACACCCAGCACCCCCAGGAATCCTTACCTGGAAGGTGGGGTCCAGGGGAGCCATGAGTGATCGATCTCCCAGGACCCCTGGACCGTGGCCCCAGAGGCCAGTGAGCAGCGGGGCCCAGCCATCCAGAGAGCCCCTTATGAGCTCAGAGCGAACTCCATTGGAGCGAGAAGTGTAACCGTTGCGGAGGGTGACCGTTGTGGCCCAGTTTGTCTGGGACTGTCCTAGTTTTGCAAGAGAATGTCCTGTGCCCCAAGCAGGCAGGACAGCCGCCTGGCCATCCTAACATCAGAGTCCTGTGCGTTAAAGCCAGACTCTGGAGACAGACCCCTGGGTTGGAATCCCAGCGCTGCTACTTGCTGTGTGATTTTAAAATAATTATTCAGGAGTTGATTTGGCTGTGGCTCACGGGATCTCCGGTCTTCCTCGCGGCTCGCCAGATCTCTCAGTCGGCTGTGTGAACTCTTAGTGGCGGCTTGTGGGGCCTAGCCTCCTAACCGGGGGTCTGACCCAGTCCCCCTGCACCCCGATCTGACCGGGGGCCCCCGCGCTGGGTCGCCAGGGGAGCCCCCTTGCACGTTATTTGCCGTTTCTACACTTCCCTGTCCCTGTCTGTGAGACGGGCCAGTGCGCCCCACCCTGCGCAGACCTGTGGGCTTGTCTGGCTCTCACACACGGAATATTTAGTTCAGGGCTGGTCTCCAGCAGCCGCTGTGAAATGTCAGCCGTTGTTCTCCTTTCAAGTCCCTGTCCTGCAGAGGGGTGGGCTTGCTCACCTTGCTCAGAGCCTTCGGGGTGCAGGCCCTGTTAGAGGGGGTGCCCAGAGAAGTAAGTGCCCAGGTTCTGCCCTCAGCAGGGAGCTGGGGGTTGTGTGTACATAAGGAGCACAGCCAGAAATCAATACATGCCAGGTCCGGAGATAAAAACAGGCTTGATCGTTAAGTCATTCACTTAAAACGGGTGAATCTGAAGGCATGTAAATTATACCTCAATAAAACTCTTAAAAGAAAATCGAAATCAAAACCAACTAACACAGGCTCTGGTGGCCTTTCAGAGCGGGAAGCACTTCTTAGGGCCAGTGACAGGGTGATCAGAGAAGGCTTTCAGGAAGAGGGGGCCTTTGGACTGGACCTTCAGGAAAAGGGAGACTGTGGACACCGGAGGTGAGGGGAGGCAGGGACCCTGAGCAGGGGGCCCGGCGAAGGCGTGGGTTGATATCCACATTCTGCTCCTCTCAGGCTCTGTGACCTTGGCAAATGGCTTACGTCTTAGCCTCAATTTGCCTCATCTGTAAAATGGGACCATCTGTGTGGAGTGCCCAGAACAGGCCCACAAAGCACCTGACATGTAGGAGACGGTCTTTCAGGAGCAAGACAGGCAGAGCAGGGAGGGGTAGGGCGCGGGCCGGGGGTCGGGCTACGTCGAAGGCCCTTCACTCTGTCAACAGACTTTCCTGGAAACTTGTTGTGTGCAGAAGCCGCTATGGCTCTCAGAGCTTACATTTGAACGGGCCCTCCCTAAAGAAAACCAAATGGAGATGTGCAAACAGCTGGGATTGGCTGGAGCCCAGAGGTGTATGGGGGGGAGGGAATAACGCTGGGGAGAAGTTGGGGTGTAGGGGCAGCCTCACTAGGTGGCTTTGGTTTCTCTGCTTGCTCTGGGAAGTGGTGAAGTGTTCGATGTAGAGGAGGCTTTGTAATTGGCTCGAGGCAGATTCCCTCCCTCCCTCTGCCCATCTTTCCTAACCTGTCACTGCACTGGCCCCGAAGTTGCCAGGCACAGCGTGCCTTCACGACGCCCCCTCCTAATGGGGGAGGCAGACCTTAATCAAATCATCCCTCAGGGATAAAGTGAAGTCTGTGAAATTGCAGCGCTGATTAGCAATAAGTGGAGAGGGGTCCACGGCCATGAGAACTGATGAGAGAAGAGGTCTGACCTCGTCAAGGGGGTCAAGGGGACTCCTGGCAGACACCACCGCTGCGCGAGGGCTGAGGGAGAACGTGAACTGCAGAGCGGAGGAGGCCGGGCCACTGACCCTGGGCGGCGGGCACAGCCTGGGCAGAGGCTCCGCGGCGGGAAGGCCACGGCCACAGGGAACACGCGGGCCGAGGGCGGGGAACATGAATGGGTACGGGGTGGGAGGGCTCTTGGGGGGTCATGTGTGGGGGTCTCCTTTTGCCCTGAGAGTACCGGGAAATCTTGGAGGCTTTACAGGGGAGGATGATGTGATCGGATGTGTTTGTGAAGATCGTGAATGTGGTGGGGAGAATGGGATGGAGGGGACCAGAGCGGAAGCAGGGTGTCTTAGCCCAGGACCCCTCGCAGGCAGCGCCGAGACACGCACGAGGGGCAGGGAGTCTGCAGGGAGCATCTCTGCGGACAAAAGCGGTGGAAGAGACAGGACTGAGACAGGCTCTGCTGAGACTCTGCCGTGGGCCCCCGGGCTCCCAGAATAGCCCACCCATCTCAAATGGGAGGCTGGGGCGTCATCCTTCCGGGGTGCTGATGCTCCCACACTTCTGAGCTGGAAATGAACCCAGTACCTTCTCCCCTCTCACTCCCAGCAACATCAGAGGAGCCCCCTCCTGGGGCCAACAGTCATGGTGCATGCTGAGACCAGGCCATGCCAGAGGGCAGGGAATCAGACCCCACAGGGGCTGTCTGCTCCAGCCTCGGGTGAAATCGGAGAGGCCCTGAGGATGAGGCGAGAGGCCAGGAGGGTCTGAAACGTGGGGAGAGGCTACCGACACCATCAGAGTGAGAGAGGAAGGCGCATGGGCTAGGGTGGCGGGGGAGGGACGCGGAGGAAAGTGAGTGACTCTAGGACTGTTCGAGAGTGAAAGCAAAAGGTGCTGGTGATGGATTTAGTTGAGGGTGGTAACCTTCAATAAGAAGGAGAACCAGGAGGAGGGGAGGCAATCGGAGGGTGCGTGGGTGGGAGGTCACTTGGAGTTGGAGGCGCCCTTGAGATATCCCATAGAAGGTGGTGAGAAAGCAGCTGAGTGCACCAATGGGGAGCTCTGGGTAGAGGCCCAGGCTGGAGCCATAAGTGTGTGAGTCATTGGAGTCTAGGTAGTTAGTAATTGATGCCATAGGCGAGCATGAGATCACCTGGAGAGGGGACAGAGAGGAAGGAGTCTCTCAGGGGGTAAAGAGTCAGGCTGGAGCCCCAAGACAAACCCCCAGATCCACCTGGAGCCCCTCCCTACATGACCACCCTTTGCCTGCCTCCCAGGAGGGAGTGACATTTCAGCCCGTGTGATGCTAATTGAATTTAATTGTCTCCTCCAAGTTGCGCTAAAACCTTTTCCAAGTCCCCTGAAATTAGGGAACATCGATAACACCGCTCCTCGGGGTTTGAATCTGTGTCCTCCCCAAGAACGGTGATTAATTTTTCACAAGTTAATCATATCTCTTAGGCAGGCTGTCAGCAGAGGACCCGTCATCTCTCATCAATAATGAAGCGATCCCAGCCGCGTCTCCCACAGCCTCCTGCATAATTCACCAGGAGGGCTTCAAACAAAGAAGCCCCGGGGGCCAGGTCCTCTTAATCGGTGTCCTCTGCGATTATTCACGGGGGCTGGGAGGGGCGGGGAGGCCGGGAGGGGATGGCCGGGACACAGAAGCTGACTGATGAGCCCACCTCCGGCTCCTCTTTCAACACGCTCTCACCCGTCTCATTTTTCTCGTCCACCCAGCTGGGGCCCCTCCTCCAAGAACACCGCATCGGTGCCTCATCGCCCTTCTCAGCCCTCCGCCTCGCGCTCCTCTCCTCCTCTCTCTGACACCCCCTCACGCGGTCTTTCCGCCAGGCTCTGCCCTTGGACCCCGCAGCCAACATCCTGGGGGCAGGCGCTACGGGCCCTGTTTGACAGGTGAGCAAATTGAGGTCCAAAGAAAGGAAGCCACTTGCTCAAGGTCGCAGCGTGAGTCAGCAGCTATCCACAGCAGACCTACTGTTTGGGGTCTCCTGTGCTTCCTTGACCCCAAACCTCAGGCCAAAGGAGTGGATGTCCCTGCCCCAGGGTGTGTCCACACTTAGATGCCAAATGGGAAAGCTGTTACTTTCTTCCCATCAACCCTAGCTCAGGCCTCTCCCAGGGGGCATACTGCCCAGGGGACATACTGCTCAGGGGGCACAGCTGACCTGACTTCCATCACCTTTTGTGATCTTCTCTGAGGCCAAAGGTCAGAAGCCAGCTGTGACCAGGGATGGAGTGGCCGGCAGGAGGTGACTGGGGGAGAGAAACAGGAACAAACAGAGCTGCTTTCTCCTTTCTCCCTGCTGGCACCATCGGACAGGACTGTGCCCACCGGCCAATTGGACAGATCCCAGAAACCAAGGGAAGGCCTGCGGCTGGAAAATATCCCAGCGGGGATGCGAGTTCTTGCGACTAAGCCTTGAGTAGATGCCCCATAAGGGCCCACAGCTGAGGAGCCATCCAGGTTCCAGAAAGGTCGTCTGGGCCCCGCCTGGCAGGCTGGCTGGAAGGCAGGACCGAGGGCCCCGTGCTCTTGCTGAGCCATCTGAGCCTCGGAAGGAGGACCTTTTCCTCGTGAAGGACCCCTCACTCTCTCAAGGCTTGGCCCGGTGGCTGAGTGGGTTCCGGGCACTCCCTGGTTTCTGTGGGTGAGCCCAGATCTGGCCTCTGGCCTGACCTTGGTCAAAGCCTGCTCCCTGGGGATGAACTCAACACGTCAAATGACTTTATCCATCACTCTCTCAGCCCCCTCCCACTGCCCTAGTCCTTTGTCCCATTTCTGGGTCGTCTCTGGGGTGACCAACCAGCCTGCTTGGCTCAAGACAAGAGAATTTCCAGGGACTTTATTTTCAAGCCAGAGAGTCCCGAGCAAACCAGGATGAGTCGGTTACCCACACATCTCTTTATTCCAGGCACTCAGACGGGAAATTTGGGTATCAGAGAGGAGCAGGGCTGGGGCTGGGCGGGGCGAGCACACCCCCTGGGTCTGCAGGCCAGCTCTACCTCCCCTAGTCTGGTGACCTTGCGTATGGTCCCACACGCCTCTGGGCCACAGCTGAGTCCCTGAAACATGAGTGATAGGTAAACACAACAGGACTGCTTTGAGGAGAGAATGAGGTCGTGCGTGATGCTGACTCGGCCTGATGCCAGCATCAGCGGGCGCGTCCACGGTCTCTCCTGACAGCACTCCCCAGTGCTCACCCCGCCCCGCCCACTGCATCATCCGTGGCCCATCTAACACAGTCCTGCCTGCAGAATACCGTCCCCATTTCCCAGCTTGGCGTGTAAGGCCTGCTCAGCCTGCCCCCTGCTTGACCTTTGCACCCTCCTGCCCCCGAGTCCTGCAGGTGCAACCCAGGGTTGGTCTCACTGGACAACTGTCCATTCCCCGACCCCTGCGTCCTTCAGCTGTTCCTTCCCCGTCCACCCTCGAGACCCATTACATGCCTCTTCCAAGAGGCTCCCCCTGATTTTACCCCCAGGGCACGAAATCCAAGTCCTGTTGAACCCTCCCCACTCCCCACGATGTCTAGATCTCTCTTAGGGCACCCAGAGCTTGCTGAGTGTAGAAAGTGTTGCTAATATTTGTTAACTAGACAATGTTCTAGTTCTTTGACTCAGACCAAGTCCATTAATCCCCAGATCCAAGATCCTATGAGGTGAATAGTATCATTATACCCGTGTTAGATCCAGAAGCATAAGCCCAGAGAGGTCAGTCACTTGCCAAAGGTCACATAGGAACTGAACGGCAGAGCCGGGAGAAGTAGTTAGACTGGGAGTTGGCAGGCTCCTCACCTGCGTCTCTCTGAATCTCCCCCTTTAAAAATAAAGATCCTAAAGCCGGCCACAGGATTTCCCGGGAGGATGAGACGCTTCCTCCTCCGCTGGCACACAGTGGCACGCATGTTCAGTCGCTTCAGTGGCGTCTGACTCTGCGGCCCCGTGGACTGCAGCCCGCCGGGCTTCTCTGTCCATGGGAATCCCCAGGCGAGGACACTGGAGTGGGCTGCGTGCCCTCCTTCCGAGGGTCTTCCTGACCCAGGGACTGAACCCGC
>SJYW01043540.1:8359-20079 GCA_006410735.1 Raphicerus campestris | reverse complement strand
GTATTGTTTTTGCTTTGGCTCCATCCCTTCATTCTTTCTAGAGTTATTTCTCCACTGATCTCCAGTGGCATATTGGGCATCTACTGACCTGGGGAGTTCCTTTTTCAGTATCCTATCACTTTGCCTTTTCATACTGTTCATGGGGTTCTCAAGGCAAGAATACTGGATTGGTTTGCCATTCCCTTCTCCAGTGGAACGTATTCTGTCAGACCTCTCCTACCATGACCTGCCCGTCTTGGGTTTCCCNCTTTTTCAGTATCCTATCACTTTGCCTTTTCATACTGTTCATGGGGTTCTCAAGGCAAGAATACTGGATTGGTTTGCCATTCCCTTCTCCAGTGGAACGTATTCTGTCAGACCTCTCCTACCATGACCTGCCCGTCTTGGGTTTCCCTGTGGGCATGGCTTGATTTCATTGAGTTAGACAAGGCTGTGGTCCTAGTGTGATTAGATTGACTAGTTTTCTGTGAGTACGGATTCAGTGTGTCTGCCCTCTGTTGCCCTCTTACAACACCTACCATCTTACCTTGGGAGTGAGGTATCTCTTCACAGCTGCTCCAGCAAGGCACAGCCGCTTCTCCTTACTTTGGATGAGGGGTATCTCCTCACTGCCACCCTTCCTGACCTCTAGTCTAAGCATGAAATAAACTCATGAGGAACACAAAGCATCATGATGACAAAATAAAATATGGTACCCTGGAAGAGATTCTTAATAGAAAAAAGGTTAAAAATGAAGGAAATCTTAATTAATGAATGATTTAGATAAAATAAGTGAAGACAGGCAAAGGAGGAAGAAGAAATAAAGAATAAATACAACAAACAGAAAAGAGCAAGATAGTCCATTTTAATGCTCGTATATCAGTAATCAATTTAAATGGTTTATACTCGCTAGATTTAAGGGAGATTTTCCAGATTAAAAAAAAAAAAAAGAAAAGTAAAACTCCTTATATATAAAGCCTTAGCTAATCTAAAAGTGAAGGGATGGAAAAAGATATTTCATGCCAATGGTAATCAAAGGAAAGCTGGAGTACTTCTATTAATTTCAGATACTACCCACTTTCTATGGAAGAAGTACTATGCCTCAGTATGAGAACCAGGAAGTCAGAAGGCAGAGCTAAGAGTTTTGGCACATAATTCTTTGTAGTAGAAGTGTTAGTCACTTAGTTGTGTACAACTTCTTGAGACCCCATGACTGCAGCCTGCTATGCTCCTCTGTCTATGGAATTCTCTGAGCAAGAATACTGAGGTGCGTTGCCATTTCCTTCTCCAGGGAATTTTCCCAACCCAGGGATCAAACCTGGGTCTGCTGCATTGTGGGTGGATTCTTTTACCAGTAGAAGTTATTCTTTATTAAGGAACTGCCAACATATGCTCTGTTGGATTTCAAAATTGCTATTATCTACTAACTCCTTGTGCCCCTATATTTTCCTTTTTTTTTTGTTTAGCTTTTAGCTTCACAGTGTGTGTATTGCCTGTGAGAGGAAATGTAGCTTCTTTGGTTCATAATTCTCCAGATGTGCAGGAGCCATGTTGAGGAACTGTAGCTGATAAGCAATTTCTAAACCAGGACTTGACTTAGATGATACAATTATGGATTTTTCAGTGATGCTAGACTGAGATGAGGAGTTTGGAGGCTTTGAGATGTAGTGAGTACACTTTTCATGATGGGAGATTGTATATCTCTGAGGCCAGAGGGTAAACTGAGAGTCAGTCTATAGGTTGTTGTTCAGTAATGAAGTCATGTCTGACTTTTGATGAACTCAAGGACTTATAACACATAGAACTGTAGCACACCAGGCTTCCCTGTTTTTCCCTGTCTCCTGGAGTTTGCTCAAATTCCCATCCACTGAGTCAGTGATGCTATCTAACCATCTCATTCTCTGCCACCCTGTTTATTTTTTTGTTTTCCATCTTTCCCAGCATCAGGGTCTTTTCCAATGAGTAGGCTCTTTGCATCAGGTGGTTGAAGTATCAGAGCTTCAGTAACCAGCCTTCTAATGAATATTCAGTGTTGGTTTCCTTTAGGATTGATTGGATTAATCTCCTCAGCTATCCAAGGGACTCAAGAGTCTTCTCCAGCGTCATAATTCACAAGCATCAATTGTTCAGCACTCAGTCGATGTTTAGTCCCTAAGTCTTTTCTGATTCTTTTGTGACCCCACAGCCTGCTGGTCTCCTCCATTCATGGGACTTCCCAGGCCAGAATATTGGAATTGGTTGCCATTTCTTTCTCCAAAGGAACTTCCTGATCCAGGGACTGAACTCATGTCTACTGCATTAGCACACAGATTCTTTATTGCTGAGCCACCAGGTGAGCCCAGCCTAAAAAATAGCTTCTAATTATCTTCATCTCCTGAAATTCATGTGCCCTAGCACTAAATTTGGACTGATGGTATATCCATTATAAGTAGGTGGATATGAAGGTATATGGTTTTTGAGTCTAAGTCAAGAAAGCCACTGCACTTTCTGCCTTGGCCCTTTGGGTTGCCTGCTATAGGACAAGCTAGCTTCTATGGACACTCCAGCAGCCCTGAGGAGAAGCTCACATGGAGAGAAACTAATCTATCAGCACAAACTTGCCAGCCATGTAAGTGAGCTCCATTAACATCGGACTGAAGTCAAGCTGAGTGCCAAAGATTGATACTTTTAAACTGTGGTGTTGGAGAAGACTCTTGAGAGTCCCTTGGACATCAAGGAGATCTAACCAGTCCATTCTAATGGAAATCAGTCCTGAATATTTGTTAGAAGGACTGATGCTGAAGCTCCAATATTTTGGCCACCTTATGCATAGAAATGACTCATTGGAAAAGACCCTGATATTGGGAAAGATTGAAGGCAGGAGGAGAAGGGGATGATAGAGGATGAGATGGTTGGATGGCATCACCAACTCAATGGCCATTAGTTTGAGCAAGCTCTGGGCTTTGGTGATAGACAGGGAAGCCTGGTGTACTGCAGTCCATAGGGTAACAAAGAACTGGACACAGATGAGCAACTGACCTGAACTGAAGTCTCATGAGACACCTTGGACCTGAAACACCAAACAGGGTGCCTCAAAAATTCCTGACCCCAAAAAACTGAGGGGTAAAATTGAATGGTCATTGCTCAAAGTTACTCAATTTTTAAGTGATCTGTGATGCAAAAATATATAACCAATTTGGACAGATAAAAATTCTAATATTTCTTGAATCATCAATATGTACTCAACACATTGTTTTCATGTTACTAGGCTTTATATTATTGTCACATTTTATTTTCTTGTCTACCTAATTAAGTAGCTATAAATTCCACAAATTTCCCTAGCTGAGAATAAAACTAAGATTGAAGGAGTAAAATAAGTACCTAGGCCCACAGAACTAGCAAGTAAATGAGCCAGGATTCTCACCTAGGTTATATGATTTCAGAACCCACATGATTATCCAGGGTAGAGTTTAGCTGTTCAATGACAGGAAAGTTAGGTATTATCACTGTGCCAGAGTAATTGATAAATGTGGAGACTCATAGACAAGGATCATCTGGAAATTTTACAATTTCTTTTGTATTCTATAGACTATGCTGCTTAGGAGCAACACAAAAAGTCTTCTGATCCCACAAGTTTGAGTAGTAACTTCATAGCGAAGTTGTGGGATTGCATTGCTGACTGTTTTAAGTCATGAAAGATGATGTCTAACAAAATTTTAGAGTGGGAAGTAGCCCTAGATACTGTCAGGCTAGGTTTTCCATTTGATAGTTGAGGAAGCTGGTGCCAAGAAACATGGAATCATGCATTGAGTCACTTAGCAACTCAGTCAGAACCAGGATGAGGCCTACATATTCTTCATCTACTGCTTATTTCCCCATGCCATGCTATTTTCTATTCCTTTGGAAGATTTGAGCAGACAGAGTGAGACATATTTCTTGACCTCAGTATTATTTGGCCATTACACTCCCAAGAGAGCCTGATTAACCACAATTTTTTTTTCCATAAAAGTAAAAACTTCTGTGAGAAACAAAAAGACTCTCCCTTTCTCTAGACCCTACCATGTATAATATGGAGGAAATGCTCATGCACATGCAGGATTTAGCATGAATGCTCTGTGTTCGAGATCTCACTGTTTGGGTGAGAGGGCCTTGTTGGAAAATTGAGATAAGCCAGGTGCCCTTGAACTATGATGCATTCTGACCTCTTCCTAAGAATGTGAGGGAAAAGCAAATCAAACAAAGCATTTTCATATTTAGGAATGCCAGGCAGTTGGAAATAATGAAATATTATTTCTTGCAATATCTGTACCTTTAAATTGTGTTACCACTGTATCTAGTAAAGCAAACTATGAAAGTGGCCCTGATACCAAGGAGAGTCAGTAGCCTTCTATCTGACCAATATTCCCAGTTATCTGTTACACACCTTTACTTATCTCTACTTATTGCTACCTGCCTTCAAAGAGGCACTTACTTACAGATATTCAGCTTTGTGAAGCCACAATGCAAGGTCTTCAGACTCTGGAGATGAAGGGAAGTAAATGCCCAGTTAAATCTTGGCTAAGCTTAAGAGAGCTAATCAGAAAGTGACCATTAGAGAAATGTTACCAAGATTAAGTCCTCTATGAAGCAGTCAAATAGAAAAAGAAAATCAGGGCAGGAAGGCAAGGCATAAAAAGGGGGAAAAGTCACCTTGAAGATTCTTCTACTCTAAGTTCAACACTTTCTTTAGATACAGCGTATGTGTGAGGAGCCTTTCCTCCAACTGGAATTGTTGAATTCTCAGAACTGAAAATGACCCAGGGGCTGTTTATTCTAGTGTCCCCTCTTGAACCCCCTTCCTCTTACAATGCCACAAGCTGTTCAGTATCCTTTTAAAGAAATCCAGGGATGCTGCACATTTCATTTTGCTCAGTAGCCCACCCCTTTCTTACATGCCTGTATCATACATTCTTGCTTCCTGAACAGAAAGTCAGTGTAATTCTCAACTATAAACAAATATATGGAAATGTCATTCTTCCTCAGAGAAGTATAAAGTTAAAAAGCCTGCCCCCACCCCCGCCCCCCAAATAGATCATATTAGGAGATTAGGGAATGTGATTTAGTTAATCTGGGCTGCCAAAAAAATTGTCAAAGACTGGCCCCGCCTTTGAAATCATTCTGCATCCAACCCTGGCCCTTGGTTGGGGTGGTCATCATGATGAACTGCAAATTACCTTTAGGATCAGTCTTTCATTCTCTTAGAAAAAAGATACTGACTTCTTTTTAGAGGGATGACTAATATCCTTATCAAATTTAGTCACATCTTTAGTGTACTATCTGAAACAGGCTCACTTTTTTTTTTTTAATCCAATAGAGATAGTTTGAGAGTAATCCAAAATTTTACTTCTGCTTCCTCTTTGATTAACAATGCATCTTTAAATCATTTCTCTCGTCTCACATTTTACTAAAGCATTCAGAAGGAAGGAACTAGGCTGCTCCTTCAATGTTGTGCTTAGAAATTTCCTCATTCAAATACCATTTCATCACTCACTTTCCACAAAATACCAAGACACAAACACAATTCAGCCAAACTCTTCGCCACTTCATAACAAGGATTGCCTTTCCTCTAGTTGTCAATAATATGTTCCTCATTTCCATTTAGATCTCATTTGAATGGCCTTTGCTGCCCATATATCTACCAACTTTCTGTTCATGAACACTTAGATTTTCTCTAAGAAAATGGAAGCTTTCACTACAGCTTGCTCATTTTCTTTCTGGGCTTTCATCAGAATCACCCTTAACTGTCCCTTCAGAGCAATGAAAACTTTTTCTAGCATGCATCTCAAAATTCTTCCAGCCTCTACCCATTTCACATTTCTACAGCCACTTCCACATTTCAGGTGATTTTTACAGCAGCACCTCCACTTCTCAGTACCCATTTTCTTTCTTAGTCTGCTTAGGACGCTCAAACAGAATACCATAGACTGGGTAACTTGCAGACATAAATTTATTTCTCACAGTCCTGAAAGCTAGGAAGTCCAAGATCAAAGTGCTACCAGATTCAGTCTCTGGTATGATCACACTTTCTGGTTCACAACCAGTACCTTCTAGTTGTAACCTCAAATGAAAGAAGGGCTGAGAGAGCTCTCTTGGGCCTCTTTACTGGAGCACTAATTCTACTCAGGAGGGATCCACCTTCATGACCTAATCATCTCTGAAAGTCCCCACTTCCTAACCTTGGAGGATAGGTTTTGACATGAATTTTGGGGATGCAAGACACAATGATCCAGACCATAGCACACATGTTTTAATTCAGAGTTGAAAATCAATATTTTAGGTTATGCTATTGAAAGATTAGTAAATCATACCCTCCTGAAAGAAAGTAGGCAAGATCCTGCTTGAATATCTAATACTTGTTAAGAAAGGACCTAATGATATCAAGGATGTTTTAACTCACTGGTAATAGTGCTGTTTATCAAGTTGTGTTTGCCTTACACTTACCTTTTTCCAGACTAAACAACGTATAAATCAGGCAGCAATGAGCAAGCACTCTCACATTTATCCACATAAAAGGGCCTCTGGCAAAAATACATGAATTTAAGCAGAGGCAAGACTGAAAATCAAGTTGCTGGTATCTTGAAGTGTTACAAAATGGAAATAAGTAGCATTTGGTGAGATTTGGAGGGACTGTAAAAAGTGGAGATGGCAATTGACGTTATGTTGTTTCAACTGCACCTTTCGATGAAAAGACTTAAAGCAGGACTATTGCATAAAACCTAACTCAGCCAAGAGTGTTCAAAGGGGAAAAGGAAAAGCATGATATTCCAGAGACTGTATATCAGTTTATGCTTTTTATGTCTTCCTTTACACTCCCTCTTCTTTCTTTTACCGAACTTCCACCAAGCACTATCCTGGACCATGAAACATCTAGCTAAACAGGAGTATAAAACTTCCAAGTGGGTATCATGATGTCCTAGGGATCAGTTATATCAATCCTCACGCACATGATTGGCATATATATATAAATGGACTGAAAATATATTTTTTTCTAAATATCTAAATGCCACTTAAATTACTAATAAGTTGCTTTATTATTTATTCTTCATTACAACAAAATAAAAATAAAATTCTCCATCCTATTTTTAAGTGTAAAGTTCAGAATCACTAAGTATATTCACATTAGTATACAACCATCACCATCATCCATTTCCAGAACTCTTTTAATCTGGCATCAGAGGCTGGGAGTCTTGAGAATGAGGGGTTGTTGTTTAATGGGCACAATATCCCAATTTTGCCAGATGGACTTAAGACCAGGTCAGAACACCTCCCCATCCTCAACATATCACCAAAACAATACTAACAACCTATTCACAACAGTGACTTTTACCAAGTTATGTCCAGCTAGCAAAAATTTACAAAGCATACTAAAAGGCAAAAACAGTTTGAAAAGACAGATAAGCATCCAAACACAGATAAAGGATATAGGAATTATCAGACCAGTAATATAAAACTATAATTAATGTGCCAAGGGTATCTGGATAAAGTAAACAGCATGTGATAACAGACAGGCTGTGTTCATAGAGGGACTTGCCTGATGGCTCAGATAATAAAGAATCCACCTGCAATGTAGGAGACCTGGGTTCAGTCCCTGGGTCACGAAGATCCCATGGAGAAGAGAATGGCTACCCAATCCAGTATTCTTGCCTGGAGAATCCAATAAACAAGAGCCTGGTGGGCTACAGTCCAGGAGGTCTCAAAGAGTCAGATAAGATCGAGCAGCGAAGCACTATGTTCATAGAGAGATGTAAATACTAAGAAAGAACTAAAAAGCAATGCTAAGGATCAAAAATACAATAACAAAAAAGCACTCTTTTGATTTGCTTATTAGTAGATTGGACATGAAAGGATTTCTGTGCTAGAAGATATAGCAAAAGAAGACAAAAAACAAGGAAAATATCAATGGACTATAAGAGAGCTACACACACACAAAATAGCATGTGCATGCAATAACACCAAAAGGGGAAGAAAGGAACAGGACAAATCTTTAGAACAGTATCTGAGAATTATTCTAGTAATGTCAGACACCAAACTGCAGATACAGAAAGCTCAGAAAACACCAAGTCTGACAGCACAAAATCCTGGCCAGGGTATGGAGGAAAAGCAACTCTCATTCGTTGCTGGTGGGAATGCAAAAGAGTACAGCTATGTGTAAGACATTTTGGCAGTTTCTAACAAAACTCAGGGCTTCCCTCATAGCTCAGTCAGTAAAGAATCTGCCTGCAATGCAGGAGACCTTGGTTCAATTCCTGGGGTGGGAAGATACCCTGGAGAAGGAAATGGCAACCCACTCCAGTACTCTTGCCTGGAGAATCCCATGGACAGAGGAATCTGGCAGACTACAGTCCATAGGGTCACAGGAGTTGAACACAACTTAATAACTAAACCACCACCACCAAAATTCAACATACTTTTGCTATAACATTTAGTAATTGAGCTCCTTGGTATTTACTAAAAGAAACTGATAATTGTGTCCATACAAAAACCTGCATAAAATTGTTTACAGTAGTCTTATTTATGATTTTCAAAATATGGAAGCAAAGTAGATGTCTTTAAGTACATGAGCGGATAAACTGTGGTACATCTAAAATGAAATGAGCTCTCAAGTTATGAAAAGACATAGAAGAAACTTAACATGCATAGTACTGTGTAAGGGAAGCGAAGTGAGTAAAGTCGCTCAGTCGTGTCTGACTCTTTGTGACCCTATGGACTGTAGCCTACCAGGCTTCTCTGTCCACAGGATTTTCCACGTAAGGTTACTGGAGTGAGTTGCCATTTCCTTCGCCAGGGGATCTTCCTGACCCAGGAATTGAACCCGGGACTCCCACAGTGCAGGCAGATGTTTTACCCTCTGAAACACCAGGGAAGCAGCCAATCTCAAAAGAATGCACTCTATGTGATTCCAGCTACTGGGATGGTCAAAATGTTTGTAAGATACAGAGAAACCCGAACGAAATTTATGGCCTACCCAATATATGATATTCTGATAAAAGAAAACTATGCAGCCTTTAACAAGATTAGTGCTTATTGGGAAAGATAGGGGGGAGGAAGTAAAATAGGCAGAGCACAGGGAAGTTTTAGGGCAATGAAAAACTCTGTATGATAGATACCGAGGGATATGTCAAATATCTATGACACTTCCTGTAAAAAATGAAAAAAAACTTCTGGATTATTAACAGAAGGTATATATTAGATAGTTGCAGTTATTAATGTTAAGTACTTGATTTTGATATGCTTTGTGGACACTTAGGCAAATCCTCTGATATAAAGAATGCACGTGAAAGTATTTAGGGTGGTGAAGGATCATGTATATAACTTAAATGGTTTAAAAATATTTCACATACACACACACCCCTATATTTGTGGTAGATTTAAAGAACTATAAAAGAAAAGATGGGAAGTGTCAAGAGTTTCAAAATCTAGGTTATGGGAAGTTTTGTTGCATGATTTTCTCAATTTTGTTATAATTTGGAAATGATTGAAAAGAAAGGAGCAAAATAAAAGTTGTTAACAGAGCTGCCATGCTGATAACTGACAACTTGGAAACGGCATCTTTTATATTTTTTCCTGACAAATAACAAGTTGTTATTTTCTGAAGGGCACTAAGGTGACAGATGAGGCCTCACTGAGGGAAATTCCACTTACTTTCCTTGACGAAGGTAGCAAAGCCACGACTGCTCAAGTCAAGCCACATTTTAAATCTAAAGAGTGGAAACAGATTTCATCTGGGCTCACTCTCTTGGGTTCTAACTTCTGTGTCTGAGGATTATAAACAACTAGAATAGGGTTTTAAGAAACTTTCATAGGATTGCATAAGACGTTTTGAACTGTCACTGCTATGTAATTAACTTGTCTCTCAGGACACTGGCCTAGTAAGAAATCCTTTGCAAAGCTTTTAATTCTGTTTTAAGACTCTGGCACCACCTCATTTCTTCTAATAGCTCTCTTAGTTATCAATATTTCTATTAATCAACTTTCAGAAAGGAAAACGTCCTCCAGCTTTTTTAATGACAATATTTGGGATCAAACCTAACTTCAAGGCTGTGTCAAATCTCTGTGGAGCATTCTCACAACCCTGTTGCCTTTTGTCTGTTGCTCCAAATCCCATCTATCTATAAGCCTAATTAAAAAGTTTTCTTCCCTCCAGAGAAAATCCATTGCTAATTCCAAAGACCACTGCCCTGTCCTGATTCATCTCCTACGTGCTTCATCCTGGAGTTACCTACTTACATTTTATCTTCTTTACTCAGATCACAAGCTTCTCAAAAACACACTGAGATCTGTTCATCTCTGCAGCCTCCACTTTGATGGGAAAGGATCCCCAAACACAGAACTAATTCAATGCATTCTTGTTAAAACAAGATATTTCAAAGACCAGCAATTTAAAATCTGTGATAGATTGCAGGGTGTCTTTCATAATCTTTGCCTCCTAGTATTCATACCCTTGTAAAATTCTACTTTCTAGTAAACAGGCAAGACCTGCTACTTGATTCTAACAAAGTGTGGTAAAAGTGACAAGATGCATATATTATGTGCTGCAACCCAAGGACTGTAGCCCACCAAGCTCCTCTCTCCACAGGATTTCCCAGGTAAGAATATTGGAGTGGGTTACCATTTCCTTTTCTGGGGGATCTTCCCAACTCAGGGATTGAATTTGAGTCTCTTGAATCTCCCGCATATTGGCAGGTGGGCTCTACACTAGCACCACCTGGGAAGGTCCATAATTATGTGTGCTTGGATACAATACATAAGATTATAACAGCCAGCATAAAAGTAGAGTCTCTCCCTGGCTGGCATTACAGAGAGAAGCATTTGTGCTGAGAAGGCTTTGTAATAGGGGATTGAAGGTAGCCTCTGGCCTGGAATGTTAAAAGCATCACTACAAACAAAGCTAGTGGAGGTGATGGAATTCCAGTTGAGCTGTTTCAAATCCTGAAAGATGATGCTGTGAAAGTCCTGCACTCAACATGCCAGCAAATTTGGAAAACTCAGCAGTGGCCACAGGACTGGAAAAGGTCAGTTTTCATTCCAATCCCAAAGAAAGGCAATGCCAAAGAATGCTCAGACTACCACACAATTGCACTTATCTCACATGCTAGTAAAGTAATTCTCAAAATTCTCTAAGCCAAGCTTCAGCAATACGTGAATCGTGAACTTCCTGATGTTCAAGCTGGTTTTAGAAAAGGCAGAGGAACCAGAAATCAAATTGCCAACATCTGCTGGATCATGGAAAAAGCAAGAGAGTTACAGAAAAACATCTATTTCTGATTATTGACTATGCCAAAGCCTTTGTCTGTGTGGATCACACTAAATTGTGGGAAATTCTGAAAGAGATGGGAATACCAGACCACCTGACCTGCCTCTTGAGAAATCTGTATGCAGGTCAAGAAGCAACAGTTAGAACTGGACATGGAACAACAGACTGGTTTCAAATAGGAAAAGGAGTACGTCAAGGCTGTATATTGTCACCCTGCTTATTTAACTTCTATGCAGAGTACATCATGAGAAACACTGGACTGGAAGAAACATAAGCTGGAATCAAGATTGCCGGGAGAATTATCAATAACCTCAGATATGCAGATGACACCACCCTTATGGCAGAAAGTGAAGAGGAAATAAAACGCCTCTTGATGAAAGTGAAAGAGGAGAGTGAAAAAGTTGGCTTAAAGCTCAACATTCAGAAAATGAAGATCATGGCATCTGGTCCCATCACTTCATGGCAAATA
>SJYW01043537.1:0-16432 GCA_006410735.1 Raphicerus campestris | reverse complement strand
CTTTATATAAAGACTTGATGACTGACCCAAGGCAAAATTTGTCCAAAGGACCCTGTGTAGGAGAAATCTTGCATGCACCTCAGGCTCTGAATTGATCCCAGAAGCAGATTTAGTAGGAGTAATATCTTTTCTCTCCTTCAAATATCCTCTTGTACAGAGTGAAGTAAGTCAGAAAGAGAAAAACAAATATTGTTTATCAATGTGTATATACAGAATCTAGAAAAATAGCACTGAGAACCTATTTGCATGGAAGGAAGGGATGTGCAGACTTGGAGAATGGACTTGTGGACACAGTAAGGGAAGGAAAGAGAAGGGGAGAAGAGGGCAGAATGAACTGAAAAAGTAGCATTGACATATACACAGTATCCTGTGTAAAATATCTAGCTGATGGGAAGCTGCTGCATAACACAGGGAGCCCAGCTTGGTGCTCTGTCAAGGCTGGGATGTAAGTGGGGAGGGAGGCTCAAATGGGAGGAGACACATAAGCATATGCTATATATATGTATATATTTGTGTGTGTGTGTATGTGTGTGTGTGTGCATATATATAATTATGACTGATGCACTTTGCTGTATGGCAGAAACCAACACAACATTGTAAAGCAATTATCCTCCAATTAAAAACATAATACAAATCCTCCTACAGACAACACAAATGATAAGGAGAAGATAGGCAGTAGTGATTTGTCCTGGACAGGGGAGGTTGAGTGGGGGCAGGTGGTAACTGGAGGGTCTTAGGACTTGGTTCTTCGTGTCCACAAGTCATAACATGAAGTGATTTGGTTCATATCCTCCCATTTTCAAAGCCAGTGTTCAAACTCCCAGTTAGCTAATGAGCTTAGTGAGAAATCAATGTCACAGGCAGAGGAGCTGACCAGGAACTGGAATGATTCAAAAGCTGTGAAATTTGTAAACCATAGATAAGTTGTTCTGAAAAAGGATCTTCGGCATTACGAAAGTTTCTGGATAGAATAAATTTGTTTGCCCAAATTAAAAGAGAAAACANGGAGCTGACCAGGAACTGGAATGATTCAAAAGCTGTGAAATTTGTAAACCATAGATAAGTTGTTCTGAAAAAGGATCTTTGACATTATGAAAGTTTCTGGATAGGATAAATTTGTTTGCCCAAATTAAGAGAAAACAGATTAAATAACAGAATGATATTTGAATTACTTTAGTAATTCAAGTAAACCGATAATTTGAAGTAAACCAATAATTTGAAGTAAACCGATAATTTGAAAGATCAAGTTAAGGAACCCCATACCACCCCCAACACAGGTGATAAAAGAGATGGAAATATATGAGAAATTTTAAGGAATATGGAGATTCACAAAGATAAAAGGCTTAACAGATGGTGCTAGTGGTAAAGAACCTGCCTGGCAATACAGGAGACAAAAGAGATGTTGATTTGATCCCTGGGTTGGGAAGATCCCCTGGAGGAGGGCATGGCAACCCACTCCAGTATTCTTGCCTGGAGAATCTCTTGGATAGTGGAGCCTGGTGGGTTATAGTTCATAGGGTTACAAAGTGTCAGACATGACCATAGAGACTTAGCTTGCATGCATGCAAGGATAATCTCGATATGAAAGTCATTCAATCATGTCCAAATCTGTGATCCCATAGGCTAGACAGTCCATGGAATTCTCCAGGCCAGAATACTGAAATGAGAAGTCGTTCCCTTCTTCAGGGGATCTTCCCAACCCAGATATTGAACCCAGGTCTCCTGCATTGCAGACAGATTCTTTGCCAGCTGAGCCACCACGGAAGCCCAAGTATATTGAAGTGGGTGGCCTATCAGTTCTCCAGTGGATCTTCCTGACCCTGGAATTGAACCAGGGTCTCCAGCATTGCAGGCAGATTCTTTGCCAGCTGAGCTCCAGAGAAGCCCATATAAACTTGATGGGCTGCAGGTAAATAAAGATGTGAGGCCAGCCAGTTGCCCTGTGGCAAAGAATGACACAGATCAGAACAGTCCACCCACTATGGCAGGGTAATGGTGAAAATCCCAGGTCATACACAATTTGGAATTGTTACACAACTCCAAACACCACCAAAAGACCTGAATATTCCCAGAATACAAAGCTGGCTGCATAAATACTCATGAGAGGCCACTAAATGATAAACAATTTACATAACAATAAATGATTTATTTTCAATAGCATTGGATTGAAGAAATCAATGCAACAACTTTAAAATTCTAAGGGAAAATAGTTTTTAGGATACAAACACAATTAACAGTTGAGTATGAGGCTAAGCATAGGATTNACAATAAATGATTTATTTTCAATAGCATTGGACTGAAGAAATCAATGCAACAACTTTAAAATTCTAAGGGAAAATAGTTTTTAGGATACAAACACAATTAGCAGTTGAGTATGAGGCTAAGCATAGGATTTTTTACATTCAGATTCTTAGGATGCTTTTGTCCACATGTTTGTATAGATACATATTTTCTTCTTCTTCTTCTTCTTCTTCTTTTTTTTTTTTTTTTTCTTTCATTGACCAAACTCTGTTCAGGTTTCCTTGAACTCTTGCTATGGTCTGTATCCCAACAAAATTCTATGTTGGAAACCTAACCCCCAAAGATGATGACATTAGGAAGTGGGATCCTTGGGAGGTGATTAGGTCATGAGGGAGGAGCCATCATGAATATGATAAGTATTCCTGATGTAGCTCCCTCACCCCTTTCACTGTGTTAGGATATGAAAAAACAAAACAAAACAAAACAAAAAAACCCCTGCCATCTGTGAAGCAGGAAGTGCTCACCAAATACTGAATCTGAGGTCACCTTGGTCTTGGACATCCCAGAATCCAGAAGTGTGAGAGGTAAGTGCTTGCTTTTTATTAGCCACCCAGTCCGTGGTATATTTAATAGCTGCCCAAATGTACTAGGGCAGCCGTTTCTCAACTAGACCCTGACTTTGCGGCTTCCATGTTTCTCTTCCTTGTCCAATTTTATCAAGAATTCTGTAAAGTCATTTTAGCTAGCATCCCCATCCTCAATATCTGCTCCGACCATATTCCTCATCCTCTACCACCCCACAGATGATGTCTGACCACCATGATCTCCAGCAAGAGACTCTCATTAGGTCAGTGTAAGCAGAACCCCTCGTACCCTCAATGTTTCCTCTTAGTAATTTCCATCCACTGATCATGCTTCTTAGCCTAAATCTCCACCTGCCCATGTTGTTGTCAACTAAAAAATATTTTTGCAACCTAATAATTGACAGTTACAATTTATTTGACCAGGATTTTAAGGTCTTCAAGCCCAGGAGGCAGCATGTCAAGTAACACCAAATGAACTTCTCTAAAGAGGTGAGAGAAGCCAAGATATATAGGAGTTTTTGCAACAATAGGCAGGTAGTCTGAGCATCAAAAGATTATTGTTAATTGAAAATTAGACATGTCAAGTTAAGAAATTTAGTACTTTTCTATGTATGGGAAGATGTTAAGAGTCTGGGCTTATTGAAATAATTCCTTTAACATGCACTTCTTCTATCTGGGGCCAGTATCCTATATTTTTACATCCTGAGTTTCCTCAGGGCTCACTGTGGGGAGTGGGTGCAGTCTGATAGCTGCTAGAAGGCAGGTGTTCTTTCCTTCCTGAGTTTCCGCAGCACTCACCAACTCACCTTCCACCAGTGGCTACAATCACTGATGACTGTGACATATTTTGTTTACTGATATGTCAGGAAATATTCCATTTATCACTGTGCTAGGAGATGACCTTAGTCTCTCGTTTTTTGTAGATCCCATTGCAGAGTCCTTATACCTGTCATGTTAGACTCCCTTGAGTAAAGTCTTTCTTATAATCTTTAAAGAGCATCCTAATTTTTTCATTAACATTTACTGTGTGTGTATGTCACTAAATTTATGAGAAAATATAGGAAAATGTTATTTCATGAGACACATGAACTATAAACAGACATTTGAAAAATCCAAAGCTTTTTGAATTTTTACTTTTATTCTGTTTTTCTTCTAGAAGCAGGACTTGACCTCACAGGTTTACATTGTTTTCTATGTAGTTAATCACCTTGCTGATTCTGAGGTAATTTTTACTATTCTTGTAATCATTATATTATATATATTGTTTAATAATGCTAAAAATCATCATCAGCTTATAGGGAAAATGGTCTGTGTTATTGCTAAAAAACTTACAGAAGTGAAATTACAATATAGGAGCACTATAATCTGTACTGCATTATATACTATGCTGATTTGCATTAATATTACACTCATTTTGATTCTTCTTTCCCATATATATGAACAGGCCATGAAAAAAGAGATTATTCCCTGTGCTCACCCCCTACCCCACCATAAATCTATTTCTACAAAACAACGAAACAATTTGACTCAATTCCCAAAGTTTTAGTCTATGGAGAGAATGTTTTGCTCAGCCTGTACATGTCATGATAAGATTGTTCAATTGAATAACCCAAATGTTAGCTAAGGTCACCCTGTTCTTTACAATTTAAATTAAATTGCCTCTATTACCCAATCCCTCTGGGACTTATAGATTTCATGGACATTTCAGACTCCTCTGTTCCTATTTCAATCTCATCTCACTCTTGCCTTATTTCAATTGGCTGCCAATTCTTTTTACTCTATTATGCAGAAAAATTGAGATCTTCACTTTGTACTTGTATTGTTTCTGCCTTTGTATATCAAAAGACTCTCTAAAGTTTCTGCTAAAACAAAGGACTGTGGGCTCTGGGCCACACTTTTAAGCAGAAGGGAGAAATGTCTGTAGCTTTGAAATATAAAACTTTTATATTCCTTTTCTACCCTCAATTGTCTATAAATGAACAGCAGCACCATATGTTGAGAGTAAGTTTCAAGAGATGAGAATTATACTACTTATGACCACTCCCTACTCCTTAGAAAACAAAAGGAGTATTTTGTCCACTGCACTAGTGGACAGTTAATGTATAAATAATGCTTACTAGTTAGTGTTTGCATGTAAATATAGCAAGGTTTTCAACCCAGTGGCAAAGAACACAAATATACCAACTAACATCTGGCACCTTCCATCTGCCTCTGTGAGGATTGTCTCTAGCAAATGCATTTGCTGAACTTCAACAACACCAAAAGCAGTTCACAGTGGAGATGAGAAATGAGGCATGCTGTGCTCTGGGAACAACTAGCAGAGCAGGCCTTCGGACAGTTAGATATTTTAAGGAAAGTATTTTATGAGCCCAATGTATTGCATCTTCTCATATCTAGAAAGTTACTAAAATCATAAACGGTGACGTCTGCTCCTCATTACTATCAGCAAGTCTCAGCCAAAGTATATGCATGACTACTCACACCCTCTTCACTAATGAGTGTACCCTTACCTCTTTGGAACAGCTCCTGAGAGCTATAAGAGGCTGTTACCTGGATGATAGTCCTCATTTTCTTCAAAATAATACTTAACTTACAAGTTTACAACTCTCATATTGTGCATATATGCCAGGGTCCAGCCCCGGTGGATCCAGGGTGATTCGAAAGTGGGGACGTAGTTGACGTCCTTGGAAAAATACATTTTTAATTACAGATATATAGAGAGATTAGAAACGATAGTGTAGTAGGAAAATTAGTGGGGAGAAAAAGAGGCTGAATAACTTGGTTTACATGGAATAGCATCCATGCTCCAGATGGGAATTCATCCAGAAAAACAGGGAGCAAGAAGGAACGACATGGGGGAATCAGTCTTTCCAGGAATTGATCCCATTTCTTTATTTTTCAATTTTTCTTATATACCTTTTGTTACATATAGGGATGAATACAGAGTCACGGGGGGTCAGCAGTCCTGACCTTTATCAAAATCAGGTGCTTTACATTAAAAAAAAAAAAAAAGATCTTAGGGGTTTTACATCATCTTCTGGGCCATGAGGCCTGCTGACATTTGCAACCCTTTCTTTCTGATAACCAAAAAACTTATGTTTTCCAAGGTATGTTTTCTTAAAACAGGCACCACCCTCCAAATAAAGTTGCATTCCTATAAGGTGAGGGTGTAGTGAGTTACAATCAAGAAAGGAATTTATTTAACCCAAGGTTAACATGATTAATCTTAAAGGTTAATACTTATTTTTCCTATATGCTAGTTATATTCATTATAAAAGCAGGGAATATGGAGATTTAGCAGCAAACATCAGTCCACCAAATGAAAACCCTTCACCATGTTCCCCTTAAGATCTACTTAGTCTTAAGATAGTGATAAAATTACATTTTCACATAGCAAGGACACAGTGATTTATAACAAAGTACAGTGATCTATTACAAAAGAGAAAATTCATTAACTCAAAAGTCTAGTATTGCTAACCTTAAAAACTACTATATTTCCTTTTCTATATTCTGAATACATTGATTAATATATTCCCAGGTGCCTAAGGATATGGAGNACATTTGAAAAATCCAAAGCTTTTTGAATTTTTACTTTTATTCTGTTTTTCTTCTAGAAGCAGGACTTGACCTCACAGGTTTACATTGTTTTCTATGTAGTTAATCACCTTGCTGATTCTGAGGTAATTTTTACTATTCTTGTAATCATTATATTATATATATTGTTTAATAATGCTAAAAATCATCATCAGCTTATAGGGAAAATGGTCTGTGTTATTGCTAAAAAACTTACAGAAGTGAAATTACAATATAGGAGCACTATAATCTGTACTGCATTATATACTATGCTGATTTGCATTAATATTACACTCATTTTGATTCTTCTTTCCCATATATATGAACAGGCCATGAAAAAAGAGATTATTCCCTGTGCTCACCCCCTACCCCACCATAAATCTATTTCTACAAAACAACGAAACAATTTGACTCAATTCCCAAAGTTTTAGTCTATGGAGAGAATGTTTTGCTCAGCCTGTACATGTCATGATAAGATTGTTCAATTGAATAACCCAAATGTTAGCTAAGGTCACCCTGTTCTTTACAATTTAAATTAAATTGCCTCTATTACCCAATCCCTCTGGGACTTATAGATTTCATGGACATTTCAGACTCCTCTGTTCCTATTTCAATCTCATCTCACTCTTGCCTTATTTCAATTGGCTGCCAATTCTTTTTACTCTATTATGCAGAAAAATTGAGATCTTCACTTTGTACTTGTATTGTTTCTGCCTTTGTATATCAAAAGACTCTCTAAAGTTTCTGCTAAAACAAAGGACTGTGGGCTCTGGGCCACACTTTTAAGCAGAAGGGAGAAATGTCTGTAGCTTTGAAATATAAAACTTTTATATTCCTTTTCTACCCTCAATTGTCTATAAATGAACAGCAGCACCATATGTTGAGAGTAAGTTTCAAGAGATGAGAATTATACTACTTATGACCACTCCCTACTCCTTAGAAAACAAAAGGAGTATTTTGTCCACTGCACTAGTGGACAGTTAATGTATAAATAATGCTTACTAGTTAGTGTTTGCATGTAAATATAGCAAGGTTTTCAACCCAGTGGCAAAGAACACAAATATACCAACTAACATCTGGCACCTTCCATCTGCCTCTGTGAGGATTGTCTCTAGCAAATGCATTTGCTGAACTTCAACAACACCAAAAGCAGTTCACAGTGGAGATGAGAAATGAGGCATGCTGTGCTCTGGGAACAACTAGCAGAGCAGGCCTTCGGACAGTTAGATATTTTAAGGAAAGTATTTTATGAGCCCAATGTATTGCATCTTCTCATATCTAGAAAGTTACTAAAATCATAAACGGTGACGTCTGCTCCTCATTACTATCAGCAAGTCTCAGCCAAAGTATATGCATGACTACTCACACCCTCTTCACTAATGAGTGTACCCTTACCTCTTTGGAACAGCTCCTGAGAGCTATAAGAGGCTGTTACCTGGATGATAGTCCTCATTTTCTTCAAAATAATACTTAACTTACAAGTTTACAACTCTCATATTGTGCATATATGCCAGGGTCCAGCCCCGGTGGATCCAGGGTGATTCGAAAGTGGGGACGTAGTTGGCGTCCTTGGAAAAATACATTTTTAATTACAGATATATAGAGAGATTAGAAACGATAGTGTAGTAGGAAAATTAGTGGGGAGAAAAAGAGGCTGAATAACTTGGTTTACATGGAATAGCATCCATGCTCCAGATGGGAATTCATCCAGAAAAACAGGGAGCAAGAAGGAACGACATGGGGGAATCAGTCTTTCCAGGAATTGATCCCATTTCTTTATTTTTCAATTTTTCTTATATACCTTTTGTTACATATAGGGATGAATACAGAGTCACGGGGGGTCAGCAGTCCTGACCTTTATCAAAATCAGGTGCTTTACATTAAAAAAAAAAAAAAAGATCTTAGGGGTTTTACATCATCTTCTGGGCCATGAGGCCTGCTGACATTTGCAACCCTTTCTTTCTGATAACCAAAAAACTTATGTTTTCCAAGGTATGTTTTCTTAAAACAGGCACCACCCTCCAAATAAAGTTGCATTCCTATAAGGTGAGGGTGTAGTGAGTTACAATCAAGAAAGGAATTTATTTAACCCAAGGTTAACATGATTAATCTTAAAGGTTAATACTTATTTTTCCTATATGCTAGTTATATTCATTATAAAAGCAGGGAATATGGAGATTTAGCAGCAAACATCAGTCCACCAAATGAAAACCCTTCACCATGTTCCCCTTAAGATCTACTTAGTCTTAAGATAGTGATAAAATTACATTTTCACATAGCAAGGACACAGTGATTTATAACAAAGTACAGTGATCTATTACAAAAGAGAAAATTCATTAACTCAAAAGTCTAGTATTGCTAACCTTAAAAACTACTATATTTCCTTTTCTATATTCTGAATACATTGATTAATATATTCCCAGGTGCCTAAGGATATGGAGGCCTGGCGGCAATCATTGACTCAACAAAAAGAAAAGCCCTATGCTAATTAAGACTCTCAAAAGACTCCCAAACTCTCTGTGCTGTTTATGGTTGAGAGGTAGTAAACAATCATGTGCTTAGTAGCAGGAGTATGGATAATCCTGTCACACAAGCTAGTCCATCTGAGACACCCTTGTCCCACCCAGGGCAGGGAATTAGCAGCAATTATTGACACTACATGGATAAGGAAATGGCAACCCACTCCAGTATTCTTGCCTGGAGAATCCCATGGACTGAGGAGCCTGGTGGGCAGCAGTCCACAGGGTCAAAGAGTCGGACACGACTGAGTGACTTTACTTACTTACTTACTGTTGACACAACAAATGAAAAAACCCTTCACCAGTATAATTCCTAACCAACCCACTGTACTAATAATTTCTAACTTTTGGAAAGAATTTGCCTTTAGTAAGTCTAAAACCTCTCATGGTCAGAAGGCTGTAAACAATCACACGTGGCTGGCTAGATAACCTTCAGAGGAGTTCGTCAGTCGAAACACTCTTGTCATGCCCAAGAATTTTTATTGCCTTGGAGCTGCACATTTACTCCTCCAAGAGAAACGGTTATGGGGGAGAGCTCCCCGTAAAGTCAGAGGTGTAGGTGAGAGCATAAAACAGACTCTGGTTTTGGGGTAGATGCTTGGGAACAGGGGGTTTCCTGAGACTTGATCATGCCTTTGTGTATGCTAAGCTTCCTTCCTCCTTGACCTTTGCCATGGGTGGAGTTCCTCATGCTGGCCCCTGGCACATATATAATATTTTTTTTTCAGTAGACACACAAGTAATAATTGCTTGGATATGTCTCTTAAGCTAATTTTGAAGCCACTGGTGGGTGAGGCTGTGAAGATGTCTGAGTTGTATAATATAGTGATTTAAGATAATTTTGCTATTAGTATTCAAGGTCAAAAATATTAGAAGAATTACAGAAAAGCAAGATTCAATATATCTGTCAAAATATAGTTTACCATGAAAAGTTACTTATCACTAATTGGTTTGAAATATTGAAACATTAAGCATATGTTCAATGGGGCTTACACATCAAAACTTGCACACAATCTGTTCATGTGAATTGTCTCCTGAATATATGGAGTGAAGTGGTATGCTTAATGAGCAATGAAGTTAAAGAAGTTTTGTTGCGCATGAAGAGTGTAAGGGTCAGGAGGTCCAACTGATGAGAAAAAGAAGAATTTGATCAGAAGTTCAATATGAGAGATAGATTCATTTTCAACTCAGTATGAGATCTTTGGTTCTGCTTTCCATCTGTGGAGTTCCCAAGAAAGCGCCAGTGGCATTTCAGCACTAAAAATAGCCTGTTATGGCAGGTTGAAAGGAGAATTGACTGGGAGAGTTAATTGCTATCTAAAAAATGGCATTTGAGAAAACAAGTTGTTTTTCTCCCATACAGAATTTACAACTCACTTCTCAATGTCTACAACTTCATTTTATGCAGCTTCTTTTGGGTCTTTCTCGGTGCATTTTAAACAATTAACTTCAAGTAAAAGTATGCACAGAACACTGAATTTTAGTTTTAATGCTCTCGTTCAGTAGCTGAATGACTTTGTATAAATTGCTCAAACTTTAAAACAATGCAAAACCCATCTATTGAAAAATGTATCATATGTGAGGCTCATTCCAGCCTTGGAATTCTACAGTCAGACTACTGTCTGTGAGATTAAAGATGATTAACTTATATGAGTTTGTTTTCTTGAGATTGAAGGCTGTGTCTGTCTAGATTTAACCAGGAAAGCAGAAATGTACATTTCTGACAGAGGGTATTTAGTACAGGGAATAGTGATACAGAATTTGTAAGACTGAACCAGCAATAAGGAGACTGAACTGCTGTGTTTGGACCTGTAAGGAGAACACAATATCAAATATTTGGAAGATTAAAATACAAAACAAAACAGAATATCAACCCGTGGCTGTTGGAACCTCATAACCAAGAATGAGAACACTAGAATTTTTAAATGAGTCTTCTCCCTTCTTCCCTCCTTCTTTCCCTCTAGGATCTCCCATGCAGACTCCACCAGGAAGCTGAGGCTGAAACAGCATGGAAAATGGAGTCTGCAAATCCCAATCCAGTCTCACATACACACTGTAAGTAAGGGTGGAGTTGATGTGGAGAAAAGCTGGGTAAACAAATACATGGGGAGAAGACCTGCCTTTTCTTCAATGAGTCTACCTGCCAATTAATGTTCAGAACACAAGGACCCTAAGTTATTTATTGACTTGTGTGAAGTCAGTGAACCCAACATGGCAAATTAAATAATGGGAGGAAAAACTCTGCCATAAATTGGTCTATAGGCCGCATAACATACTGCAGCATTTTTCAGCTAATGTGGCCATTTCTGTCAATGTATTGAACACATATGAGAATAAAATTATCTTTCACTGAATAAAGAAAAAGAAAGAGGGAAGAGCAGGTTGCCCTATGTCAACTGTATAAGACAGATGCTTTTGGTTATCTAGGAGTAGATTTTTGTCCATATAGCATATAGGAAAGCATAATTTGTGGAAAACATATTGAATTCTAATAAAAAAAAGTTTTTCAAAGTGATGAAATAAAGTCATTAATAAAAGACTAAGTGGTTGCCTTATGACATGAAAACTATGCCTCATGGATTAATTAGCAGGAAAAAAAAAAGGGAGGGGGGTTTATTCTTAACGCTACAGCTGATGAATGGCCATAGGGGTGAACCAGGAATTGTGTTTCTCTACATTAGCCATTTATCTACGCAGGGCCACTGCTCCTGCCCATCTGTTGATTTCATTTCTTTTTGAAGGCCATTTGCTCTTTCTATACTGCATTATCCAAATATATGATTTCAAAGGTTTTTTTTTTTTTTTCCTTTATTTTCTTGGACACAAACAGTTGTACTACTTTTGCATTCAAACAGCAATTTTTTGCTTGTTTTTTGGTGTGAGACAAAATGTTATGCAGACATGAGATATATGAGTTGAAGTGCAGGGAAAGCACTGTGGTCTGTATGCCCAGCCTCCTTTTGCTTCAGGCACCCTGGAAGCACTGTTTAGTGCCTCAGGGTTTGAAGAAAAACTGCTCAAGAGCCACTGTTTTACAGAACAGTCTGTTACATTATGGATTATAGTGTGTTAGTATACGTTTTAGTAAAATATGCAATCACACTTAAGGATTTTAAAAACATGAATTTGCAATAAGACCAATTTAAAGGTCACTAATTTTACCTTTATTAAATTATTTCTAAATTAAATTTAGTTTAATTTCCATTTCAGCAAACAAAAGATTAGGCAGTCCTTCTACCCTCAAAATTGTAGGATGGTAAGTGAGGTAAAATCACTTTCCTATTATGCTTATTTAATATTATGTACAGTCTAATGAGATAGAGTTCTGTTCATGATTTGGTTATGTTAGCAGAGGTTACCTAGTATTTTCTTTTTTCTTTTTTTCAGCTACATTGCATTGAGTGTAGGATCTTAGCTCCCCAACCAGAGATAGAAACTGTATTGGAAGCAAGAAGTCTCCCTCTGGACCACTAGGGAAGTCCACCTACTATTTTCTCTTGACTTTAATTTTTAATTAGTTTATTTTCAAATTTGTTGTTTAACTGGAGGAAAATTGCATTACAATTTTATGTTGGTTTCTGCCAAACAATGCAAATCAGCAATAACTATACATACTTCACCTCCCTCTTGAACCCCCCTCTAACTCTCAGTAATTTTAATTTACTTGATGTCACCTTTGGTTCATCAAAGTGATGACTTTGATGATTTCCCTGGTGGCTCAGATGGTAAAGCGTCTGTCTACAATGTGGGAGACCTGGGTTCAATCCTTGGGTCGAGAAGATCCCCTGGAGAAGGAAATGGCAATCCACTCTAGCACTATTGCTTGGAAAATCCCATGGACAGAGGAACCTAGTAGGCTACAGTCCATGGGGTTGCTAAGAGTCAGACAGAACTAAACGAATTCACTTCACTTCACTTCACCTTTGGTTAATTCTGCCTATTATGTCAGCAGAAATGTGGTTAAAAATCATTATATGCTGGGAATTTTGTCATATGAGCAAATATGAGTCCTTCCTCTCTGTCTCCATCACCATGTTTTATAGTATTCTTTCTCATATAAGTGGGATTACACAGCATTTGTTCTATTTTTGACAGGTTTATTTCACTTAACTATATTTTCTAGGCATATCCATGTTGTAGTATGGGTCAGAATTTTGTTTCCTTTTCAGGAGTGAACAAAGAATTCTGCTAGCGTTGGAGATGCAAAAGATACAGGTTTGATCTTTGGGTTGGGAAGATCCTCTGGAGTAGGAGTTGGAAACTCACTCCAATATTCTTGCCTAGAAAATTCCAGGGACAGAGGAGCCTGGCAGGCTGAAGTCCTTGTGGCCACAGCTGAGCACCAACATTTCTTTATATAGTTATATCACATTTTGTTTATCCATTCTTCTATTATATATTCTTATATCAGTTTCCCTGCTCAAAGAAAAAAAAAATTTTCCCCCAGAATAAAATCCACTATCTTGGGACAGTTTTCAAACTCTCAATTTCTTGACAAACTTATCTCCTGATATCACTTTCCAGAACTTCTGTTCTAGCAAAACTTATTTTTACACTATTCTAGATCTAAACTTTGGATCAAAACAAAGTCCATTATATGAGGCTCTTCATTATCCTCAAATCTGTTTAAATAACGGTCATCACTATACACTCTGCTCAGGTCCACTTCNATGCAAATCAGCAATAACTATACATACTTCACCTCCCTCTTGAACCCCCCTCTAACTCTCAGTAATTTTAATTTACTTGATGTCACCTTTGGTTCATCAAAGTGATGACTTTGATGATTTCCCTGGTGGCTCAGATGGTAAAGCGTCTGTCTACAATGTGGGAGACCTGGGTTCAATCCTTGGGTCGAGAAGATCCCCTGGAGAAGGAAATGGCAATCCACTCTAGCACTATTGCTTGGAAAATCCCATGGACAGAGGAACCTAGTAGGCTACAGTCCATGGGGTTGCTAAGAGTCAGACAGAACTAAACGAATTCACTTCACTTCACTTCACCTTTGGTTAATTCTGCCTATTATGTCAGCAGAAATGTGGTTAAAAATCATTATATGCTGGGAATTTTGTCATACGAGCAAATATGAGTCCTTCCTCTCTGTCTCCATCACCATGTTTTATAGTATTCTTTCTCATATAAGTGGGATTACACAGCATTTGTTCTATTTTTGACAGGTTTATTTCACTTAACTATATTTTCTAGGCATATCCATGTTGTAGTATGGGTCAGAATTTTGTTTCCTTTTCAGGAGTGAACAAAGAATTCTGCTAGCGTTGGAGATGCAAAAGATACAGGTTTGATCTTTGGGTTGGGAAGATCCTCTGGAGTAGGAGTTGGAAACTCACTCCAATATTCTTGCCTAGAAAATTCCAGGGACAGAGGAGCCTGGCAGGCTGAAGTCCTTGTGGCCACAGCTGAGCACCAACATTTCTTTATATAGTTATATCAGATTTTGTTTATCCATTCTTCTATTATATATTCTTATATCAGTTTCCCTGCTCAAAGAAAAAAAAAATTTTCCCCCAGAATAAAATCCACTATCTTGGGACAGTCTTCAAACTCTCAATTTCTTGACAAACTTATCTCCTGATATCACTTTCCAGAACTTCTGTTCTAGCAAAACTTATTTTTACACTATTCTAGATCTAAACTTTGGATCAAAACAAAGTCCATTATATGAGGCTCTTCATTATCCTCAAATCTGTTTAAATAACGGTCATCACTATACACTCTGCTCAGGTCCACTTCCCTTGTTCACTCAAGACTGAGGTTAGAAACCCTCCTTCTGATTTGTTGTTCCAAGCTATTTTATTTGTGAGTTCCTCTGGCCATCAGCCTGTCCCTAAGGATATCATTCCTAAAGCTGCTTGGCTACTTTGCATTGTTAATAGCATGTCTGCCATTTCAGTCCAGGCATCATCTTCCCAATTAATCCCTCTGCATTGCAGGGGATTTTTCTTGGAATTTCCTTCTTCACTTCTCAGCTGTGACATATCAGCACCTGTAGTTTCTCCTCTGAAATATTTTGACCTACCTACCTCTTATCCTCCAGTAAGATCAGTCACCTGTTACTATGTTCTCCAGGAACACTGAGGTCACATCTCTATGATAGCCTTTGTACTGCAGAACATGCTCCAGCTCAGATACTCACACACTGTGAACTTTTTAAAGGCAAACAACCTGCCTGGACCCACTTTTTTTTCAGAGTCCTGTTGTGTCTGGCAAATATTTGCTGTGATTATTTTCTCCACATGGAGGCCAAAGAAAACATAACGATTGATGCCAGGTGGGAATAAATTAATCTTGAAGATATACTATTATCTGTGCCATTGCAGTTCTGTCTCTGATGATTATTTGGGAAACTTATATGTGTCAATATTGTGGTAAAACTCTGGGGGGTTGCACAGGTGAGTAACACATGGTCTCCTTCTTTAAGAATTTACAATAAAAAAAAAGAAAAAGAAAGAAACCTTTTAATTCTAGTGGCCTGAATGGGCTAAGTGCCTATCATGTGCAACCGGCTGCTATGAGAAGGAGAACACTATTACGACTGCATTCATTGACTGATCAACTGATTTAGCACAGAATATTTTAGAAAAGTCTTTGAACAAGTGGTGACAGTTGAATGTCAGATGGTTCAAATTCAGATACATAGATGGAGAAGACAGAGGACATATGAACAAAGTGTTGGAGACTGGAAAGCACCCTGTTGGGTGGAGGATGGCAGAGAATGCATCTGCAGTGCCTTGGGTGGTAGTTCTGGTGCTTCCTGGTAGCAACACTGCAGGATTTTGAAGAGGAAGGTGGCAGCACAGAGAGATGGCTTGTTAGGTAGGCAAATCCCATCCACTCTTTCCTCCTCACACTCAAATATCTCAACAACTTTTCTTTCATCTATATAGAGAATTAACAACAATCTTGAGCACCACAGAAGAAGTGTAAGGCAGTGATCACATCATAGAAAAATGCTGTGCTATTGCTGAAGGGTGATTTCTATACCCCAATAATTCTATAGCCTTCAGAACAAAAGAGCCAAGAATGCTTATTTTCCTGATTGTCTGGGAACTTTGCCATGCTGAATGACTCTAGCAGAGAAAGACGCAGAGCATGAGTGTCTGATGAGGAACAAACAGAAGCAGGGCTGACGCAGGAAGGCTGGAGCTTGAAAGGACCAAAGAGCATCAGTGGACACAGTGGAAGGAAGCAGACTGCTCAGCCTTTGGCTGACCACAGTTCTACGGCTTCCGGTTAAGGCCTGCCTTCACTGCTTGCTTCATTTTTGGCAGTTTACCTGGGCTCTGCCTGCCAAACTCTATTTCAAATTCCAGCTCTCCTCAGATAACCAGTGACTGTTTTTCTCAAATTCAAATCACTTCTCTACAGTGGGAAATGGTGACTAATGAAAAAGCTTACATGTTTTTTAGAGGCTTTTAATAGGAATGACTGAGAATATGTGAAGCAAAAGATCAGGAATATAAACTAATTTTACCCTCAGTCAGAAAAGAACCTTGA
>SJYW01043536.1:0-14536 GCA_006410735.1 Raphicerus campestris | reverse complement strand
ATTATAATATGTAAACATATTAGATTATTTCACTTTTAACCAGAACTTCTGAATTAATTATTGTATTAATTTACTTTTTTTTTTAAATCAAACTTCATTTTTTCACCTTGCCATGTGGCTTCATGGATCTTAATGCTCAGACCAGGGATTGAACCTGCACCTTTGGCAATGAAAGCACAGAGTCCTTACTGTGGGATCACCAGGGGGCTTTCCTTAATTTACTTTTACTCATGATATTATGAGAAGTAATTAGCAGGAGAGATGAACAATATAGAAGGAAATAGATTAAAGAGAAGTGTAGTAATTAACATGTGATTTCAATAAGAAAAAAATAGAGACATGTCTTATTATGGTATTGTAACAAATTAGGAAAAGGACCACTAACAAGTCTAAATCTTGGTTTTCCAGAGGCAATTATTTATGAAATTTTCTTGAGCTGTGAGAGAAGAGGGAACACAATACAGTAAAATTACCTTTATTCACAAAAATGTGTTTTATGATATTTTAAGCACACTTACTTTCCATATATATATATATATACATATAAAAATATAGGTACTAACTTTACTTTAAATAAAATAACTTTCTGTTGGATCCAGATGATAAAATAAGAGATAATATTTATGATCTTGTATTTTATAATGCTAATAAACCACATAATAAAAATTATAGGATTTTCTAGAAACAGAGTAAGCAATGTATATTTTATTTGAATAATTTTATAAATGAAACACTTCTATAAAATTGACTTTTGATCATTCAGGACCTGAGCATTTGTTTTTGAGGCACTTCTGCTCTTCTGAACATTTTTGGCATCAGACATTTTGATTCGGTTTTGGCTCCGGCTCATGTGCCTTGGGGTGATAGACTGTGGGTGACCATCCAACTGCATCCACAACATCTGGAGCCCAAGTCCCCACTGAGGAAAAACAGCAGGGCTAGCAGAAATGATGCCAGATGTGCTATAATTATTGTATTTGCAAAAGAAGTTGGTTTTCTATACTCTTGTCAGTTTTAATACTTCAAAAAAAATTTGGTAAAAATCTGGTATTTTATTTAGGGTCTGTGGCAGTATTAAAAATCTATATGAATCCATTGGTAATAATAATAAAACATAATTTGTATTTGGGTCTACAATTAGTAGGGAAGCCTGACAAATAAACAGCAGATTGTTAGGTATCATTTAACTCAACAAATGATTCAGAAGCACATTTAAGAAGGACTGATGGTGTGGTTTCCTTTTTCTTCTGTTTTAAATCAATCATTGTTAATTCCTTAGATCACAAGAGGTAGCTTTTAAGCACAGAAAAGATGATTCAATATAATTCCATTTCAGACTATTCAACAGAACTAGGCACAATCATATTCATAGCAAGATAAATTAGTTAAAGTGTTAAAGTCCTCACAGAGTCAAGGACTTAAGAATACTAGAACACACAGGGTGGTGCTAGCGGTTTAGCTGCTAAGTCATGTCTGACTTTTGTGCCTCCATGGACTGTAGCCTGCCAGGCTCCTCTGTCCATGGGGCTCTCCAGGCAAGAAGACTGGAGCGGACTGCCATTTCCTTCTCTGAGAATACACAGAAGGCCACAGTGATTTACAGCTCTTCCTTGTCCTCCCCTAGCTTCCTCCTCCCCACACCCACACCAATTTCCTTCATGTTAACAATATGCCTAGCTTCAGCCAGCAAAACTTAAAAGGCAAAAGTGCTGGGAAGCTTTTGGCAAAACATTCATTTCCTTACACACATGGAAGAAAAGAGCTTTATCTTGCTGCTTTTGCTATGTTATCTTATTTGAAATATAGATTTGATACTACAAATGTGGTGGTCCTATTATAATCATTAGGTGATAAAAGAAGCACAAAGTCAAACACTAGGGACCACAGAGGAGAATAAAAGAACAGATTCTGGGTGATTTATTGAGCAGACAAGCTGATGCCAGCAGCTGCTCCACCCCCACAGCCTTCTTGTTAAGTGGAATAATAAATCTTTGCATAGTTTAAGCCCTTATTAATTCAACTTTTGCTACTTGCAGCTGATAGCTTTTCAAGTTGACAGACAAAATACAAATATCACATAGTAAAAAAGGACTAAAGTAAACTAACAAGTTACCAGGGAAGCCCAAGAATACGGAAGTGGGTAGCCTATCCCTTGTCCAGCATATCTTCCTGACCCAGGAATCGAGCTGGGATCTTCTACATTGCAAGCAGATTCTTTACCAGTTGAGCTACCAGGGAAATCCAGATATTATGTATATATATATATATATATTAGAATATGATAAATATAAATCATGTAAGAATAAATAATGATGAGAGATCTCCTTTAAATGCAGGCTAGTATAGATTTTTCCAGAGGAGACAAATTTTTTTAATACGTGGATGAATAGGATATTGTGTCACTTAAAATACTGAGTAGCTTTCAATCACTTAGGTGATAAAATTCAGAAATAACAAAAACCTTCAAGGTCCAATAATAAACTGAATTCAGACACCATTTCCAACTTCTTCTCCAGCAAAGGATCTCACTACCTCAAACCTTAAATGGCGTCAAACCTATCATTGTTTTCCTACAATTCTCTCACTCACTGGGCTTTTCTGGTGGCTCAGCTGGTAAAGAATCAGCTTGCAATATGGGGGACCTGGGTTGGGAAGATCCCCAGAGAAGGGAACAGTGACCCACTCTAGTATTCTGGCCCTGGAGAATTCCATGGCCTGTATAGTCCATGAGGTCGCAAAGAGTCATACATGACTGAGTTACTTTCACTTTCACTGTTTTCCTCCAGTTCACTCACTCATTCATTTATTCATTCAAAAATATTCAGTGGGCACTAATTATGTGCAAAGCTTTGTCACAGAAATCAACAAAACCCTTTGGCAGATATACATTTATTGTTATATTTTTTCCCCAATGCTGATGTATAAATTAGACCAAAAGTTCCATAGCAGCAGGGATTATATTTCTTTTTGCTCCATATTTTATTCCAAGCAGCTAGCAGTATTCCAGGTACATGACAAGAAATCTCATAGTATTTATTAAATGCATGAGTGAATAGATGAATCTGCCTCTGCTATTTTATGAAAACAATAGAAAGCATTTGGCAAGTTTTCTTTTTTAACTTCCTATTGCAAATCTCTGGATAAATCAGAAAATTATTGTTTCTATAATGTTGAGATAATTGCACTGTCCAACTCAAAACAAATACAATTTAAANATCTGCCTCTGCTATTTTATGAAAACAATAGAAAGCATTTGGCAAGTTTTCTTTTTTTAACTTCCTATTGCAAATCTCTGGACAAATCAGGAAATTATTGTTTCTATAATGTTGAGATAATTTCACTGTCCAACTCAAAACAAATACAATTTAAAAGATTGAAATATTTTACTATCAATTTTGTGGGCAGTATTTCAAATACTGTATTAAGTACAGGAATAGTTTACAACATACTTTTGAACATTTCAAAGCTATAGTTATGCTTTGAAAAATATCTTTAAAATAACAGAACTTTACTGATTTGAATTATTACTTACTGTGACATTCTGCCTGTAGGCTTTTCTTACTTTAGTCTGTATGACCAATGAGTCCTACCTTACTAATACTAACACAGTTACTTTACTTTTTAATGCTGAGGTTATGAAGCATCTATAATTCTTAAATTCTTTGTGATTTTTCTTCACAGTACCTTCTGAAGTCAAAGGTCTCCAAAAGCAAATAGAGAAGCTATAGATGGACTCAGTAGGGAACCAACCACACAGAATGAGTTGAATTACACCATGGGAACCAGTTTTTGAAGATAGTCTCTTTGGGTCAGGCTGGAGTACAGTGTTAATGTCAAACAACCATCCACACAAACCAAGGTTTTCTGTGACTTCAGCAGTTGTTCCCATTAAATTAGTCAATTGAGTTCCTTATAACGATTGAGTCCATTTATACAGGTCTGTATCTATTCCAAAAGAAAGTACACTGGTTATGATGGACTCAATACCTTTACCAGCGACCTCACTGTGTGTTTTGCATATACTCTGTACTGCCTATTTCCATATATCTTTGCTGTCTATGTAACCGCCTACCATAGCATCATGATTTTAAATTAAAAGCAAAATTCTGGTATTGAAAGGCCTGCTAAGATCTGGAAACATGCCCCGCATTTCCTTTATCTGAAATACACTATTTTTATAAATGTAATGAATCATCGGCTTCCCTGGTGGCTCAGTAGTAAAGAAATCATTTGCCAGTGCAGGAGACACAAGTTCGATCCCTGGGTCAGGAAGATTCCCTGGAGAAGGCAATGGCAATCCACTCGAGTATTCCTGCCTGAGTCTGGTGGGCTACAGTCCTTGGGGTCGCAAAGAGTCNATTTTAAATTAAAAGCAAAATTCTGGTATTGAAAGGCCTGCTAGGATCTGGAAACATGCCCCGCATTTCCTTTATCTGAAAATACACTATTTTTATAAATGTAATGAATCATCGGCTTCCCTGGTGGCTCAGTAGTAAAGAAACCATTTGCCAATGCAGGAGACACAAGTTCGATCCCTGGGTCAGGAAGATTCCCTGGAGAAGGCAATGGCAATCCACTCGAGTATTCTTGTCTGAGTCTGGTGGGCTACAGTCCTTGGGGTCGCAAAGAGTCGGACATGAATTAGTGACTAAACAACAAAACAACCAATGAATCACTGTGTTACTTTCACCTAAGATATCCCAAATAATAAAAGCACATGCAATCAAAATACCATATCTTCAATCAAATAAAAATTAGTATCCCAGAAGCAAAGGAAGAAAAAAGTGCTATATAAATTATAACAATGTAATTATTTGGTTTAATTAAAGTTCTTTGAGTTCTTAGGGAAAGAGTTCAATATGAATATAAAGAATTATGATTTTTATAAGCTAGGTAACTCATATGAAGAAAACAACTTCTGTAATTTAAAGAATATTTTTATTAGTTTTAAAATTATAGTTGTGACAGTAGTATGTAATTTCAGTATAGCTAGGAAAGGGAGAAAAATATTAATTACACTTATTAGAAAAGAATTACAGACAGCATTTCAGCTTAAGATAAATAATAAAGACTAGGAATTTCATAAAAAGCATAATATTTTATTGCATCTACATTTTTATTCTAACCCTGGGTTTCATAATTGTTAAAGCTAGCTTCCTTGTATTGATAGTCCATTGTATAAATTGACTTGGAATATAATGGACATTCTACTGATATCTGTAAACTTCAATTTATGTTTAGCTATTAAAATACATATACACCATCTTTGCAGTGATTAGATAAACCTGATTTTACTAAAAAATCAATGTAAATTTATTTTCAAAAGCTGGGATATATTGGGTTTGTCTGAATTTCTTTTTTAAAAAATAATTTGCATATTTAAAAAGCAACAAAGCAAAAGGCAGTCTAAGGAAATCTCCAGGCATTTTTACTTGAGTATTTTGGTAAATTATCCTATAAACAATTTTAGATATGAACTATCTTTTGGGGAAGACATGCTATTATGATTGATAATTTTCTTCAGATGCTTGGGAAGGTTTTTTAAGTAAATGAGTTCATGTTCTATTTACTTGATCATTGTAAAAAAATGCCCATCCCCATTCCAAACCACTATCATAAGCAGAAAAGACAAATGTCTCACTGTTTCGCTCCAGGTTTATAATCATGCCATCTCCTTCCATCTAGCTACTATCCAGAAGAGGTTTCTCACTGATTTAGGATAAACTCCAAATCCCTTCACACAGTCCAGAAGATTCAACCCAATTGTGATGGTTAGTCTTATGTCTCAACTTAGTTAGGATAAGTACTTAGTTATTTAATTAAACACCAATGCAAGTGCTGCTGTTAACCTAGATGGTTAACGTGTATAATCAGCTGACATTAAATAAACGTGGCTGGACTTCACTCCCATTGAAAATCCATAGGAGCAAAACCTGAGCTGTCCTAGAGAAGAAAATCTGTCTCATAGCTTCAGTATCAATTTCTATCTGAATTTCTACTCTGCTAACATGTCCTACAGATTTTGGAATTACCATTCCCCTCAACTGTATAAGCTAGTTTCTTAAAATCAGTCTCTGTGCATGTATATATGTGTAAACGGCAACCCACTCCAGTACTCTTGCCTGGAAAATCCCATGGACAGAGGAGCCTGGTAGGCTGCAGTCCATGGGGTCACGAAGAGTCGGACACAACTGAGCGACTTCAGCTTTCACTTTTCACTTTCATGCATTGGAGAAGGAAATGGCAACCCACTCCAGTGTTCTTGCCTGGAGAATCCCAGGGATGGCTGAGCCTGGTGGGCTGCCGTGTATGGGGTCTCACCGAGTCGTACACGACTGAAGCGACTTAGCATCAGCAGCATACACATACATATACACATGCATATCCTGTTGGTTCTGTTTCTTTGGAGAACCCTGATTGATACAATGATATTTTCCTTTAGATAGTTTAAAAATTCCTTTTCAGTCACTGGGAATGGATATTTGACTTAGCAAATTAAAGACAAAGGACTTTAAGACATAATTGTGTTTGGATGCAACTTCCTCCAAAACATTACCTAATTGCTTTCTTTTCTATAAATTGACCTCAACTGACTCCTGGCTCCCCATCTTTTTATGTATATCTAAATATCTGTCTGTTAATATTTGTCTAGTGATATTATTTGAAAACTAATAATGATCTACATTAAGAAAAAATATTTGCACAGTCTGAATCTTGATTCTACTCATTGCTTATTTAATTATGAAATGGCTGAGGTAAATATTTCAAGATTCTTGATGTCTATTTTGCCTTTCATATGTTTCAACAGACCTTTTAACTCAAGTTACTAAATATGCTTAGTGATTCAAAGTTAATAGTTACAAATACATTTAATATTTTTCAAACTTGTTTAGTAATGTATTACATATGTGCTAAATTCCTTCATTCTTGTCCCACTCTTTGTGACCCCATGGACTGTAGCCCATCAAGCTCCTCTGTCCAAGGAATTCTTCAGGCAAGAACACTAGAGTGGGTTGCTGTGCCCTCCTTCAGGGGCTCTTCCCATTCCAGGGATTGAACCCATGTATCTTACATCTCCTGCATTGGCAGACAGGTTCTTTACCACTAGCTCATTCTGGGAAGCCCCTATTACTGTCTTACCTCTTTGATATTTGTTGTTTTCGCTATTCTAAAAACATTTGGTTCTCCTTCCCCAAAGAAAAGGTAACATCTCAAAATTACAGTTTTTTCAAATTTTTTATTATCAGTGAACTGCTTAACAGAAATGTTTTCCTGTTAAAAACTACCAGTAATATAAAAATTTATAAGTGTTTCTAACTGAGCCTTTCTGTTCTCTCTTGTTCCCATTTCTTTCTAACTGTACACCATACTTTTCTGGAAATAGGATATTTACTCCTTAATAGGCTTTCTCCTCCTGCTGTTTATTCTTTAGTGAAAGTCATAATCCCACATTTGCGACATTATAATCATCTCTACAGTTACTAATTGTTCTAAAATGCTTCTTCAGGTGAATACATACAGCAGGGAGTCAGTAAACTACCAAAAAACAAAGCTATTTCCAACTCTGCATATATCTTTGTGTGAAGAAGGGAATGATTCTCAAATAGAAGTTGATTACCTGCAACTATTTCAAGTTATGTTGCTTTTAAAGGTTCAATAATAGGTCATGTTTCTTAGTTATTTTATAGTGTTTATTGTAATAGATTTTTAATCTTATAATCAAGTATAATTAAACACTGTGGTTTTTTTTTTTATGTTTCAGAATGCACTTTATGTTTATGCTAGTCCAAAGGCACAAAACTTCAAATTATTTCCTGAAGGTAATTACTTGGGAAAATTTTGTATGAGAACATCTGGATGAAAATAGACTATAAGATAAAGTCTGCAGAGATAACTTGGATTTTGTCATTAGAATTATATTAGAAGAAAATAAATTATAAATGTTGGACTCTGATTCAATATCTGCATGTTGTAATATTATATAAGAGAAACACAACCAAGACGGTAGGTGTTGCAACAGGGCCTCAGAGGGCAGACACAATGAAACCATATACATAGAAAACTAGTCAATCTAATCAAATGGACCACAGCCTTGTCTAACTCAGTGAAACTAAGCCATGCCATGTGGGGCCACCCAAAATGAGCAGGTCATGGTGGAGAGGTTTGACAGAGTGTGGTCCACTGGAAAAGAAAATGGCAAACCAGTTCAGTATTCTTGCCGTGAGAAACCCATGAACAGTATGAAAAGGCAAAATGATAGGATACTGAAAGACGAACTCCGCAGGTCAGTAGGTGCCCAATATGCTACTGGAGATCAGTGGACAAATAACTCCAGAAAGAATGAAGGGGTGGAGCCAAAACAAAAACTATACCCAGTTGTGGATGTGACTGGTGATAGAAGCAACATCCAATGCTGTAAAGAGGAAATTTGTGTAGGAACCTGGAGTGTTAGGTCCATGAATCAAGGCAAATTGGAAGTGGTCAAATAGGAGATGGCAAAAGTGAACGTCAACAGTCTAGGAATCGGAGAACTAAAATGGACTAGAATGGGTAAATTTAACTGAGATGACCATATCTACTACTGTGGGCAGGAATCCCTTAGAAAAAATGAAGTAGCCATCATGGTCAACAAAAGAGTCCAAAATGCAGTACTTGGATGCAGTCTCAAAAACGACAGATGATCTCTATTTGTTTCCAAGGCAAACCATTCAGTATCACAGTTAGCCAAATCTATGCCCCAACCAGTAATGCTGAAGAAGCTGAAGTTGAACAGTTCTATAAAGACCTACAAGACGTTTTAGAACTAACACCCCAAAAAGATATCCTTTTCATTACAGGGGACTGTAATGCAAAAGTAGGATGTCAAGAAACACCTGGGATAACAGGCAAATTTGACCTTGGAATATGGAATGAAGCAGGCCAAAAGGCTAATAGAGTTTTACCAAGAGAAATCACTGATCATAGCAAATATCCTCTTCCAACAACACAAGAGAAGACTCTACACATGGACATTACCAGATAGTCAACACCAAAATCAGACTGATTATATTCTTTGCAGCCAAAGATGGAGAAGCTCTATATAGTCAGCAAAAATAAGACCAGGAGCTGACTGTGGCTCAGATCAGGAACTCCTTATTGCCAAATTCAGACTTAAATTAAATAAATAAAGGAAAAACACTAGACCATTCAGGTATGACCTAAATCAGATCCCTTAGATTATACAAAAGTGATAAATAGATTCAAGGGATTAGATCTGATAGACAGAGTGCCTGAAGAAATATTGACAAGAGGCTCATGACATTATATAGAAGGCAGGGATCAAGACCATCCCCATGGAAAAGAAATGCAAAAAAGCAAAATGGCTATCTGAGGAGGCCTTACAAATAGCTGTGAAAAGAAAAGAAGTGAAATGCCAAGGAGAAAATGAAAGATATACCATTTGAATGCAGAGTTCCAAAGAATAGCAAGGAGAGATAACAAAGCCTTCCTCAGTGATCAATGCAAAGAAATAGAGGAAAACAATAGAATGGGAAAGACTAGAGGTCTCTTCAAGAAAATTAGAGATATCAAAGGACCATTTCATGCAAAGATGGGCTGAAAAAAAGACAGAAAAGGTATGAACCTAACAGAAGCTGAAGATATTAAGAAGAGGTGGCAAGAATACACAGAAGAACTGTACAGAAAAAGACCTTCATGATCCAGATAATCACGATGGTGTGATCACTCACCTAGAGCCAGATATCCTAGAATATGAAGTCAAGTGGGCCTTAGGAAGCATCACTATGAACAAAGCTAGTAGAGGTGATGGAATCCCAGTTGAGCTATTTCAATCCTGAAAGATGATGCTGTGAAAGTGCTGCACTCAATATGTCAGCAAATTTGGAAAACTCAGCAGTGGCCACAGGACTGGAAAAGGTCAGTTTTCATTGCAATCCCACAGAAAGGCAATGCCAAAGAATGTTCAAACTACCACACAATTGCACTCATCTCACACACTAGTAAAGTAATGCTTAACATTCTCCAAGCCAGGCTTCAGCAATATGTGAACCGTGAACTTCCAGATATTCAAACTGGTTTTCGAAAAGGCAGAGGAATCAGAGATCAAATTGCCAACATCCGCTGGATCATCGAAAAAGCAAGAGAGTTCCAGAAAAAAATCTATTTCTGCTTTATTGACAATGCCAAAACCTTTGACTGTGTGGATCACAATAAACTGTGGAAATTTTTTCAAGAGATGGGAATACCAGACCATCTGACCTGCCTCCTGAGAAACCTATATGAAGGTCAGGAAGCAACAGTTCAAAATGGACATGCAACAATGACTGGTTCCAAATAAGAAAAGGAGTATGTCAAGGCTATATATTGTCACCCTGCTTATTTAACTTATATGAAGAGTACATTGTGAGAAAGGCTGGGCTGGAGGATGCACAAGCCGGAATCAAGATTGCAGGGAGAAATATCAATAACCTCAGATATGCAGATGACACCACCCTTATGGCAGAAAGTGAAGATGAGCTAAAAAGCCTCTTGATGAAAGTGAAAGAGGAGAGTGAAAAAGTAGGCTTAAATCTCAACATTCAGAAAACGAAGATCATGGCATCTGGTACCATCGCTTCATGGGAAAAAGATGAAGAAACAGTGGAAACAGTGATAGACTTTTTTGGCTCCAAAATCACTGCAGATATTGGAGTCATGAAATTAAAAGACACTTACTCCTTGGAAGGAAAGTTATGACCAACCTACATAGAATATTCAAGAGCAGAGAAATTACTTTGCCAACAAAGGTCCATCTAGTCAAGGCTATGGTTTTTTCAGTGGTCATGTATGGATGTGAGAGTTGGACTGTGAAGAAAGCTAAGCGCTGAAGAATTGATGCTCTTGAACTGTGGTGTTGGAGAAGACTCTTGACAGGCCCTTGGACTGCAAGGAGATCCAACCAGTCCATTCTAAAGGAGATCAGTCCTGGTGTTCTTTGGAAGGAATGATGCTAAAGCTGAAAGTCCAATACTTTGGTCACCTCATATGAAGAGTTGACTCATTGGAAAAGACTGTGATGCTGAGAGGGGTTGGGGGCAGGAGGAGAAGGGGATGACAAAGGATGAGATGCCTCAGTGTGTCACTGACTTAATGGACATGAGTTTGAGTGAACTCAGGGAGTTCATAATGGACAGGGAGGCCTGGTGTGCTGCGATTCATGGGGTGGCAAAGAGTCGGACATGACTGAGCGACTAAACTGAACTGAACTGAATATTATATAAATTTATATACATTCAATATAACAATAAAAACACAAATATGACTCCAGAAACAATGGAGAATTGCATTTTAAAAAGTAAGATTTCCTTAAATGGGCTTTCAGGAGTTCTTATTGAGCACAGTTCTCAGAAAGCTTCTTGGAAATCCTCTCTAGACATCCTTGCCTCTTTCCCAAATCCCACCGTTAAGAGGATATTTACCATCCTTTGGTCTCTCTTATCTCTGTGATTCTTTCAAGAATACCCCTCTCTCCCTCCACCAATTCCTTTAGTTTCCCATGTCATATGACAGACCAAAATTGGGATTAAATTCCTTCTTTCTGCTGTCTGATCTAAGAGGCAACTTTCCTCCCACTATCCCTTTGTCCTTTATGTGATATATCATATTTTCCTGCATTTATTACTTTCATTATAAAAATATTAGTGGATCATTTCTGATAGATCTTTGCCCTTTTTCCATAAGAATAACAATTGCTTCCTCAGTGCTTTGTTAAAATAAGCAATGTACCATGTTATCAATCTAAAACATAGAGTAGGATATCAATAAATGTTTATCATCCAATCATTTGATTTATCAACTTATAAATAACTCCTATTTTAAACTTAACCCTATTTTTTAAAACAATAGTAAAATAATCTAGAATTATAATCTCATAAAATGCCATGGCATGGTGATCCCTTGGCTAGCTCCTTAAACAATAGGAAATGTTTTCTCCTATAATAATTGCATTCTTTTCAATAAATTGACACTGCTACTTATTCAGTGAAGCAAGTAGCTTTCTATTATATCATTTTTATATTTCAGTTTTGAACTGCCAGTGAATTTAGTCATTTGGTACTAGTTTTAATTTTCTAAACTATCATATTTTCCATTATTGAAAGTCTCTATTGTTCTTTATGCAAGTCATCTTGCAGTATTGCCTTCAGGCTATTCATCAGTTTTATAAAGAAGTAATCTTACTAGGATACTATAATTCTATTATAAACCTATGAAGTGAAGTGAAGTGAAGTGAAGTCGCTCAGTCATGTCCAACTCTTTGTGACTCCATGGACTATAGCCTACCAGGCTCCTCCCTCCATGGGATTCTCCAGGCAAGAGTAGTGGAGTGGGTTGCATATAATGACATTTAAAATGATACAAGACTAGAAATAAGAGGAGACTAAAGATATTTCATAGATTCTTGCTATCTTAGGACTGGAAAGATCCAAAAGAATCTATCACACAGTCCAACACCACCCATTTATGTTTGAATTATATCAGTACATGACCATCCAATCTCAACATTTCCACTGAAAAGAGATCCAAAAGCTCCCAAGCTGGCCAATTTCAATTATGGTCAACTAATAGACATTTCATTTGTTGTTATTTTGTGACCCCTTTACCTAGCCCACCAGGCTCCTCAGTCCATGGGATTATCCCTGCAGTAATACTGGAGTGGGTTGCCATATCCTTCTCCAAGGGATCTTCCTGACCCATTGATCGAATCTGCATCTCCTGTGGCTCCCACATTGGTAGGTGGTTTTGTTACCACTGAGCCACCTGGGAAGCCCAGTTCTTCTATATGATGAATTAATTTCCATCTCCTTATGATTTAAATTATTATTACCAGTTATTCTCATTGAGATAATATGACCTAATTTTTCAAGGAAATTTATTCAAATATTTGAGCTTAATTATTATAGGCCCTATATAGCTCAGACGGTAAAGCATCTGCCTACAACACAGGAGACCTTGGTTCAATCCCTGGGTTGGGAAGATCCACTGGAGAAGGAAATGGCAACCCACTCCAGTATTCATGCCTGGAAAATCCCATGGACCAAGAAGCCTGGTGGGCTACAGTCCATGTGGTCACAAAGAGTTGGACACGACTGAGCAACTCCACTCAGTACCTGGAGAAGGCAATGGCACCCCACTCCAGTACTCTTGCCTGGAAAATCCCATGGACAGAGGAGCCTGGTAGACTGCAGTCCATGGGGTCGCGAAGAGTTGGACATGACTGAGCGACTTCACTTCACTTCACTATAGTACCTATAAGAGCTATAATATTATGCTTAAATATTCCAGGCTTCTTAGGTGGCACATTGGTAAAGAATCTGCCTGCCAATACAGGAGATGCAAGCAATGTGGGTTCAATCCCCAGCTTGGAAAAATCCCCTGGAGGAGGAAAAGGCAACTCACTCCAGCATTCTTGTCTGGAAAATCCCACTGGACACAGGAGACTGGCAGCTACAGTTCATGGTTTCAGAAAGAGTCAGACACGACTGAACACACACCCTGACTGTAGTATTCCTCTTTTCCAGATTAAACAGCACCGATTTCTTCAATTGTTTTTTGAAAATATATGGTTAACTTTCTTAGGACACTCCTCCAGATATATTGAAAGTTATCAAAGATCTTTTAGGATTTGATGTCCATATATGCACAACTTTACGAAGAAGCTGTGAGAATTTAATATTGTCAAGTGGGGCCTTATATTTTTTGAATGGAAACAGTAATTAATTTAGTTCAAAGTGAAAACACATTTTTAGAGTAGATTGAGCATACATTTATTTTCAATGCAGGCAACTCTAAACTTTGAATGTTCTTTGGGAATATAACTATAGTCCAAATCCTGTGCATTTTTATTGTTTGTGTATGCATACTTTTAATGGAATTGAAAGTAAACTATCAAATAAACTAAGGAGATATGCGTTGAGAGAGATTTGAAGAAAGAAGGGAATAAATAGATAATGGGTAAACAGAAACCAGCTATAAATCACATGAAAGGCAGAGTGTAACTCAAATAAATGTTAGAAGAGGAATATTGTATAAGAAAAATGATTAATTGGCTAAGGAATTAATAATTGTGGTGATTCATTTTTAGCAGAACCACCTAAAGTAGGAAAGCTTTCAATGATGAGTAAAAGATGGGTATTAAGAAGACATACTCTCAAACAGATCTGAAACTTATTGCAATAAGGTCTAGAAAATAGTCTATTTAATTTTATCCCCTTGAGTTCAGCCTATGTGGCATGAAATGTTCTGATATCAGAGAATGAGATAGAAACGATGCAAATTTTTAGTTCCAAGAGATTCAAAATTTAACAAGGGTAATTACTTCATTAACTTACTACAGCAACTCTGGAGATGAAAGTTGAGCTAAATAAGAAACAAATGCTGTGTCTATCTGGAAGTGGATAATATATTTAAATCTTGATACTGATGAGAGCATGTTTTAAATATGTCCATATACAACTTTAGAGAATCTGAAAATAGAATACATTTATAATATGTTATAATT
>SJYW01043533.1:253198-290368 GCA_006410735.1 Raphicerus campestris | reverse complement strand
TGTTTCATTGTAAGAAGTGGTATCAAAAGATAATGCTTTTTACAGTTGTTAAAAACAAGACAATAGTCTCAAAATGGAATCACTTATGCCAAACCACACATCACCAAGTCAAGACTTAATTACAATTTTGACTCTCCCATAAAAGTAATATTAAAACTGTCAATGAGGAATCACCTGATTAGCAACAAGTAGGTTAGCTACAAGTAGGTTAGCCACAAGATAAACCCTTCCCATTCCCTAAAGGGAAGTGCCCTTGCCATAACCGGTTCACATTTTTGCCTAGTATTCCTTCCTTGCTCCCACTCCCTTCTGCCTACGAAGTTTTTCATTTAATTTACTCAGTTGAATTATGCTTAACACTGTCCATATTGCTGCAAAGATTTCCTTTATTTGATTGAAAATCTAGAACTTTACAATTTCATTTTTCATCCAGAAAAGATAACGAATGTATTATGAGGTAAAGAATAGGACTAGTTTATGTTGATATACTTTAAAAATTAGGATTTTCTATGTTGGACAAGGGGTAGAGAGACATAATTTCAAAGATGTTAAGGAACAATCCAAGAATATTGAATTTGGGGGGAAGTATTGTTGTGAACTCATAATGGCATTTCAAAAATCTTTTTTGTTAGCCTTTAAGAGGAAAGAAAGTAGCCAGCCTACTGACCACGTTGTCGTCTCTAAAATCGTTTTCAACTAAAATAGTTCCCTGTTTCTCAGATATGGCTGATTCTAGATCTAAGACAGGAAACACACTAGATGAGACTGCAGTATCTTACCATGAATAAAAACGAAGTTTTCACAGACTCCTAGCATCATCTAAACAACCAGGAGCCGACTTGAAGATGGTCTTACCAATTCAAAGATAGAAAATCTTGGTTATCAAGAAGAATAATTGCAATGGATTGAGATAAATCACATTTATTTAAATTCATGAGTTCAAAAGGTTATTAATGAGAATAATAATAATCGTCTAACATACTATTCTAGAAACTGGTCATTAATTTGAAAACTAGAANGAAAATCTTGGTTATCAAGAAGAATAATTGCAATGGATTGAGATAAATCACATTTATTTAAATTCATGAGTTCAAAAGGTTATTAATGAGAATAATAATAATCGTCTAACATACTATTCTAGAAACTGGTCATTAATTTGAAAACTAGAAAGAAATGATACAAAACATGAGTTTATTTTGTCCTGTGCAGATTGTATTTCTGGCAAAAAAAAAAATCTGATTATTTTTAACAGATACATTGTAAGTAAAAGAAAAAAGAGGGATGGAGGATCATTTATTTGATTTTCACTATGTAATACTATAGCCACTTGCTCTATGTGGCTATTTAAGTTTAAATTCATTAATAAATAAATACATACATACAAAATTCCATTCCTCATTCACACTAGCCCATTTTAAGGGCACAAGTAGCCACAGATGGAGATCATCAATACAGAACTTTTCCATCATAACAAAAAGTTCTATTCATCAATACTACCAACTGAAAGAAATTCAGAGCTTTATCAACTAAATATAACACATAGATATCATTAGGATCCTATTTCTACAAACTTAAAACACACACAACATTTATGTGACAAGCAGGAAATTTTTAACCACAATCTGATATTTAACTATGTTAAGGAATTACTTTTATTTTCAATGTTTTGAAATGAATTGTGGTATGTTTTTAAAAAGTCTTTTCTTTTTAGAGATGAATACACTCATGTATTTATATTTGAAATTGTTTGATATTTTGGCTCTGCTTTAAAATTAATACAATTAGTTCAACTAAGTGGGAGTGTTTTGAGCCACTTTTTAAAAAATAATTACTGGTAATTACTGAAGGTGTACAATATGATGTGAAGTGTATGATGTGATTATTTGATAGATGTACATGTTATGAAATGATAAACACAATCAAGTTAATTTGCACGTCCACTGACTTCCACTGACTCACTATAGTTAGTTATTGCATCATGACATGAAATTTTCTGAGTAGATCTTCGCCACATAACAACAACAATTAAAAAAAAAGTTAAATTGTTTGAAGAAAAACATTAGATGTGCAGGAATGCAGTCTCTCGAAATTTCTTTTAGGAGTAACGTGAGCAAAACTTTGGAGACAGCAGTTCAAGTACCCAAGTGCATGAATACTATTGTTAATCATGTAGATTTGACATTCTCCTACCACCGATTCTAATTCAATGGGCCTCTGCTCAGAGTTTACCTGGAATGGTATGTCTTTATATCAACAGTTCTCAAAAGGCAATCGACACAATTTCTTCTCTGATGCTATCCCTTTAGGAGTCTCCTGAACAGATTCTAAAGTTCATGATCTTTTAAACAAATTTTGAGAAAGAAATTCTTTTCTAAGTATCAGCATTGCTCTCTCAAACTACCTCTTGCAACATATAGGGCTCAAGCCCAGGAAACCATACAACAGCTGTCCCAGCCCAAATCTTCAAAACCCTGAGAACCATTCCCAGAGACCTAGGAGTCTAGGTTAGGATGCCAAATATATAATTTTCTGCTGGCTTTATTATATTCTGTTTATATAATCTGTTCCTAAAATTTCAGGATGTGGTTGAATAATTGCTTCCTTCGTAATTTCTACAATAGAATTCTTCTTAAATGATGGATACTTAGAGAATCTAAATGTATTAATCCAACTATTAAAAATGTAGATTTTTATTAAACATTGTAAAACAAGCTGAAATTTTTATAAATCTTCATAATGTACCAAAACATGAATCACTTATTTTCACATTATTTAACATTATCATATCTAGAAAATAATTACATTTGTCTTATTTTGGTTTTGCTGATAAATAAATGTACAAATGAATTCATAGTTTCCAAGTTGTATGTTATAGAGCATAAAATACAACTATTTGAGCACAATCAAAAAGTTCTTATTTTTATGAAACTCCTCAGGTTTCACTATTTCAAATAAGAGTGTGGTCTAATTATCCATCTTCTTAGATGTCTGAATGACAATGTCAGACTTACTAAGAATGATGATAATCATTATTAATCTTTGCTAAGCCACCTACATATTGATTGAAGAGTCAAAGGAACATGTCACTGTCTCATGGTCTATTGACTCGGGATTAGAGGTCAGATCAGAAGGGGAGAGTGATGTACTGGTGAGAAGCAAGAGATTTAGAAAATAAACTGTCACTCATGAATTCTAATGGAGCAGTTTCTGTATTTGTAGAATTGCCACAAAAAATAGGGTACCTAACATGAAGAAAGAAGCATGACTCCATGCTCAAAAAAGCTAATGGTAGGGTTAACATGATAAATTATATATATATATATATGTGTATGTGTGTGTGTGTGTGTGTGTGTGTGTGTGTGTATAGACACCATTTCTAATTGCTATCTTGCTTTTAATTACTTTCTCATTTGCCTTCTGCCATCTTTTTATTCTCTCCTCATATTAATTGAGGAAAGACAACCTTCTTGTTGAGGACAACCTTCTTAAAGGTATTTCTTTGTTAGTGACAACACAGTAAAAATGTCTAACATGTTTCTATCTAGCTATTAATGGAAACTAAATTGCTTGTGCTAGTAAGTAAGACCTCTTCTTAAGTTCAGTTGAGTCACTCAGCTGTGTGCAACTGTTTGCAACCCCATGGACTGCAGCACGCAAGGATTCCCTGTTCATCACCAATTCTCAGAGCATGCTCAAACTCATGACCATTGAGTCAGTGATGCTATTCAACCATTTCATCCTCTGTTGTCCTCTTCTCCTCCTGCTGCAATCTTTCCCAGTTTCAGGGTCTTTTCCAATGAGTCAGTTCTTCACCAAATAGTGTAGTTTTAGCTTCACCAACAGTTCTTCCAATATTCAGGACTGATCTCCTTTAGGATGGACTGGTTGAATCTACTTGCAGTCTAAGGGACTCTCAAGAGTCTTCTCCAACACCACAGCTCAAAAGCATCAATTCATCAGTGCTCAGCTTTCTTTATAGTCCAACTCTCATATCCATCCATGACTACCAGGAAAAAACATAGCTTTGACTAGGTGGACTTTTGCTGGCAAAGTAATATCTTTTCTTTTTAGTTGCTGTCTAGGTTGGTTATTGGAGAAGACAGTGGCAACCCACTCCAGTACTCTTGCCTGGAAAATCCCATGGGTGGAGGAGCCTGGTGGGCTGCACTCCATGGGGTCACTAAGGGTCAGACATGACTGAGTGACTTCCCTTTCACTTTTCACTTTCATGCATTGGAGAAGGAAATGGCAACCCACTCCAGTGTTCTTGCCTGGAGAATCCCAGGGACGGGGAAGCCTGGTGGGCTGCCGTCTGTGGGTCACACAGAGTCAGACACGACTGAAGCGACTTAGCAGCAGCAGCAGCAGGTTGGTCATAGCTTTTCTTCCAAGAAGGAAGCATTTTTTAATTTCATGGCTGCAGTCACTGTCTTCAGTGATTTTGGAGCCCAAGAAAATAAAGTCTGCCACTGTTTCCATCGTTTCCACATCTATTTGCCATGAAGCAATGGGACCGGATATCATGATCTTTGGTTTTTTGAATGTTGAGTTTCAAGCCAGCTTTTTCACTCTCCTCTTTCACTTTCATCCAGAGGCTCTTCACTTTCTTTCGTAAGTGTGGTAACATCTGCAAATCTGAGGTTATTGATATTTCTCCCAGCAATCTGGATTTTAGCTTGTGCTTCATCCAGTCCAGCATTTCATATGATGTACTCTGCCGATAAGTTAAATATGTAGGGTGACAATATACAGCCTTGACATACTCTTTGCCCAAGTAGGAATTGGTCCGTTGTTCCATGTCTGGTTCTAACTTTCTTTTTGACCTGTATACAGATTTCTCAAGAGGCAGGTTAGGTAGTCTGGTAGTCCCATCACTTTCAGAATTTTCCACAGTTTATTGTGATCCACACAGTCAAAGGCTTTGGCATAATCAATAAATCAGAAGTAGGTGATCTTTTGGAACTCTATTGCTTTTTTGATGATCCAGTGGATGTTGGCAATTTCATCTCTGGTTCTTCTGCCATTTCTAAATACCGCTTAAACATCTGGAAGTTCATGGTTCAGGTACTTTGAAGCCTCCCTTGGAGAATTTTGTGCATTACTGTGTGAGCCTGTGAAATGAGTGCAATTGTGCATTAGTCTGAACATTCTTTGGCATTGCCCTTCTTTGGGATTGGAATGAAAACTGACCTTTTCCAGTCCTATGGTCACTGGTGAGTTTTCCAAATTTGCTGGCATATTGAGTGCAGCTCTTTTGCAGCATCATCTTTTAGGATTTGAAATAGCTCAGCTGGAAAATCATCACCTCCACTAGCTTTGTTCATAGTGATGCTTTTTCTCCTGTACAATGTCAGTTATGAACCTCCAATCATAGTTCTTCAGCACTCTGTCTATAACATCTAATCCCTTGAACTATTTGTCACTCTCACTGTATAATCATAAGGGATTTGATTTTGGTCATACCTGAATGATCTCATAATTTTCTCTATTTTCTTCAATTTAAGTCTGAATTTTGCAATAAGGAGTTTGTGATCTGAGCCACCGTCAGCTTCCAGTCTTGTTTTTGCTGACTGTATAGAACTTCTCCCTCATCGGCTGAAAAGAATATAATTAATCTGGTTTTGCTATTGACCATCTGGTGATGTCTGTGTATAGAGTTATCTCTTCTGTTGTTGGAAGAGGGTGTTTGCTATGACCAGTACTTTCTTTTGGCAAAACTCTGTTAGCCTTTGTCCTGCTTTATTATGTACTCCAAGGCCAAAATTGCCTGTTACATCAGGCATCTCTTGACTTTCTACTTTTGCATTCCAGTGCCCAATGATGCAAAGGACATCTTTTTTTGGTGTTAGTTCTAGAAGTTCTTTTAGGTCTTCATAGAACCATTTAACTTCAGCTTCTCTGGCATTAGTGGTTGGGGCATAGACTTGGATTACTCTGATACTGAAAGCCCTCTGGGACCCTTTATCTTCAGAACCAGGCCTGAAACTTGTGGGTAACTCAGAGTCTGAACCTTTCAGGAGTTAGTCTATTAAAAAGGCTATATTATTGTAAGAAGTGAGATAATTTAAAAAAAAAAAAAAGGAAGAAGGCAGTAGGTTCAATCTCAAGGTGACTCTGTGTACTAGTGTGGGTTCAAGGTTCTAATCACTGAGATTCTGACCACAGAGTTCAAATCCTACTCCTGATCTGTCACTTAGAAAGGTTACTTAGTTTTCCTGAGCGTTGGTTTTTTTTAACCAGTTTAAAAAAAAGAATAAGAAATGTGTTTAATAGTAATATTTAGTCACATCAGAAAGCTTCCACAGCCTCTTATCCTTATTCATCAGAGGGCACATGGATCACAGCCTTGTATAACTCAATGAAATTATGAGTCTTGTCATGTAAGGCCTCACAAAGTGGATGGGTCATGGTGGAGAGGTCTGACATAATGTGGCCCCCTGGAAAAGGGAATGGCAAACCACTTCAGTATTCTTGCCTTGAGAACCCCATAAACAGAGTGAAAAGGCAAAAAGATGTGACACTGAAAGATGAATCTCCCAGGTCAGTAAGTGCCTAATATGCTACTGGACATCCGTGGAGAAACAGCTCCAGAAAGAACGAAGAGACTGAGCCAAAGCGAAAACAACACCCAGTCGTGGATGTGACTGGTGATGGAAGTGAAGTCCAATGCTGTAAAGAGCAATACTGCATAGGAACCTGGAATGTTAGGTCCAAGAATCAAGGTAAACTGGAAGTGATCAAACAGAAGATGGCAAGATTCAACATCAACATTTTAGGATTCCGTGAAATAAAATGGACTGGAATGGGTAAATTTAATTCAGATGACCATTATATCTACTACTGTGGGCAAGAATCCCTTAGAAGAAATGGAATAGCCCTCATAATCAACAAAAGAGACCTCTCCTTATATAGTTTCTAACCAGTTAATCAGTGTTTCTTTGCACCATTTTTCAATGAAAGTCTTCTGCTTTAGCCAAGTTGGGATATACTTTTCAAACTTCACATGGTTTACTTGGAGTACTATGCCGTTTATCACCAATTCCACAAAATGTAGTTCAATGCAATGGCTTTTCTGATGCTTTCTAGGTCAGACCATCCTGAAAAGACTTACACCTTTGATGACATCTTAAGCAACCTTTTTCTAATATTGATACCTTGGCACATGGTGTCTTTATGGGAGCTCTTTTTTTGAGTAGTGTAGAAAGGATTTGAAACGTATTTTATTATAATGTTTGCCAATATTATTAGTACACACATAAACAATCTTTACTAGAACATAATATATGGTTCCAAATAGGAAAAGGAGTACGTCAAGGCTGTATATTGTCACTCTGCTTATTTAACTTATATGCAGAGTACATCATGAAAAATGCTGGGCTGGAAGAAACACAAGAGAGAATCAAGATTGCCAGGAGAAATATCAACAACCTCAGATATACAGATGACACCACCCTTAAGGCAGAAAATGAAGAGGAACTAAAAAGCGAAAGTGAAAGTGGAGAGTGAAAAAGTTGGCTTAAAGCTCAAGATTCCGAAAATGAAGATCATGGCATCTGGCCTCATCAGTTCATGGGAAAAAGATGGGAAAAGAGTGGAAACAGTGTCAGACTCTATTTTGGGGGGCTCCAAAATCACTGCAGATGGTGACTGCAGCCACGAAATTAAATGATGCTTACTCCTTGGAAGGAAAGTTATGACCAACCTAGAGAGCATATTAAAAAGCAGAGACATTACTTTGCCAACTAAGGTCCATCTAGTCAAGGCTATGGTTTTTCCAGTGGTCACGTATTGATGTGAGAGTTGAACTGTGAAGAAAGCTGAGTGCCGAAGAATTGATGCTTTTGAACTGTGGTACTGGAGAAGACTTTTACAAGTCCCTTGGACTGCAAGAAGATCCAACCAGTCCATCCTAAAGGAGACCAGTTCTGGGTGTTCATTGGAAGGACTGATGCTGAAGCCGGAACTCCAGTACTTTGGCCACCTCATGCGAAGAGTTGACTCATTGGAAAAGACTCTGATGCTGGGAGGGATTGGGGGCAGGAGGAGAAAGGGACGACACAGGATGAGATGGCTGGATGGCATCACCAACTCGATGGACATGAGTTTGGGTAAACTCTGGGAGCTGGTGATAGACAGGGAGGCCTGATGTGCTGCGATTCATGGTGTAGCAAAGAGTCAGGCACGACTGAGCTACTGAACTGAGTATGGTATGAATATGGAGAAGGAGATCGCAACCCACTCCAGTATTCTTACCTGTAGAATCCCAAGGACAGGGGAGCCAGGTGGGCTGCTGTCTATGGGGTCACACAGAGCTGGACACGACTGAAGTGACTTAGCATGGTAAATTTGAAGTACTGGGAACATAGCGTTTGGAACAAGCAGTCCAAATTCTAACATCATTCTGTGGCTGCTGAATCAAAAAATCTTGAACTAAATATCCCTAATCTGGGGGAAAATGGAAATAATAATCCCATTGCCCTGAGGACCCAATGATATAGTGACTACACTGTGTTTGAAAAGCATGAACTGTAAGTTGGAGATCATAAAATAGAGTTAAAATACCATGCAGTCCTAAAGTATTTTAAAATATCTACAAGGCAATTTAGTTTTCTCAACATTGATGTTCTCAGGGGAATATTTGTAAGCAGAAATTTTGTAAACAAAACCTGAGTTTAATTGATCTGAAGATATATTATCAACTCTCTCCCTCCCCTGGTCTAATAATACTTTAAATGAAAATAGGGTTTATAAAAGGCAATGGCAAAGTAAAATCATTTCTGCAAAAGCAAATAGACTTTCACAGTAGTTGGAATAGACAAGTAGGGAAGAATCTTTAAGAAAACTGTAGCCAAATGATATAGGTCTGCTTTAAGCCATAATCTGTAGAATTCCAGTAAGCCCATAACTTTGAGCACCAGGACCAATCAAGAAGTCCCAAGGATTGGGAGTTGATTATCAGATGGAAACTATTATATATCTTATAAAATGGATAGAAACAAGGTCCTACTCTATAGCACATGGAAATATATTCAATATCCTGTGATAAACCATAATGGAAAATAATATGTAAAAGTATATTGTATATATTGATATATGTATCATACAACTTAAACAATTTGCTGTATAACAGAAATGAACACAACATTGTAAATCAACTATCCTTCAATAAAATAAATTTTTAAAAAAAAAGAAGAAGAAGCTCCAGATATTGGCCAACAGTCCAAGGAAAAACAAAGGTGATGAACAGTCATCCCAGCAACACTTCACAGTAAATGCTGTTATACACAATTCACAGATAAGGAATACAAGCCAAAGACACACTGCTGGAAAGTGAAGAAAAAAAAATTTGATCCATATTCAACCTAGATAGTCTATGTTCTTTTGAACGCAAAAGGTGGGCATTCTTTCAGAGGTGAGTCAGCCTTCCTCTGACTCTGGGGGGCTTGCTCTCTGGGAGCTCTGCATGTGAATACACTCATACATTTCCACGGATTGTTTGGGAAGAATCTATGACAGTTAATCTTGTGTTCAAAGGACAGTCAATCATTTGACAGGTGAAAAAGATATATGAAAGATCAAGGAAAGATGTAGAGGTAGAAATGACAAGGCACATACATGCAGCAATACGTGGGAGCCCTTGTTTTTACAAGGCAACTTGCAGTAGAAAGAAAGTCGAATGAAGTCAGATGTCATCTTTGAGTTTCAGTGTCCTAATGTAAAAAATGAGGACAGGAATTTTGTGATTACTAAGTAGGAGGCAATATTATAAGGAAAACAGCACAGTTATTAATACTAATGCATAGTAATGCCCATGGGCTCCTAGTTTCCCTTGTTTTTCCCCCATTACCTTCCTCTCTAACTATGTCTCTGTACCTGGATCAATTTAAAGAATTTAGTATTACTAAGTTTGGATAATTCTAGAGCAATTTTTTTCAACATTAGAAAAATAAGTATACTGCAATTGGACAAAAGCTGTATTCTGGTCTTCTTTTAGCTAGAATTACAATATTATTTGAGTCAGTTCTTATCTCTGTGACTCATCTTCAACTATAAATAAGAATATTAGATTAGACACCTTTACATCTTTAAGCAGCAGCATGCTATGTCATCCTCACAGGTGTTTCTCATGAGCAAAATAATTTCATTATGAAACACATGGAGCCTCTTACAGTCCAAAGCCATTGTCAAAGCATTTATCATGTTTCTGAGATTCAGTCCATTTTTTTCTTGCCTTAAAATATACAAAAATTATGAGTTTACCCACAGTGCATAATATACAGGATGAGTTTCTGAGAAATGGAAGAAGCTCAGACTACAAGATCTCTCACTTATGTGGATACCTCCCAAGTTCCTAGGAGATTTTAATGCTTGTGGAAATCAACAGATTCTAAAATTTGGAATTTATTGTGTGTTTTCTTCTTAATTCTAGATATACATTAACATTTGTACCTAATTTTAATTATAATTTCTTACTATTCTTTCAAAGAACCATCCAGATTTTAAAAGATCGAGAACGATTAGAATTTAGATATGCCCTGTCTTGTTATTGCCTAGCAACTTGACATTCCTTCTTGAAATGTCCCATTAGAAAAATAAATAAGTAAAGAAGATAAAATCCCATACATGTATGTATAAGTTGTTTTTAAATACATGCTAAAATTTAAGAGGAAATGAAATAAACATATTGTATACACAAACTAAACTACTTTTGCATTAAGTTGTAGAGGGTGAAATTTGTCTTGTTTGAGATATTTTATCATTTAAAAACTTTTTTACCATAGTAATTATTAAACATTGTTTATTTTCAATTCCTAAGTAAACAAAAGCATCTCTTAAATATATTTGAAAGTAGGAAGATGCTTAGAAGTTCTAATTTCACTAATTCTAAGATACATGTTTTTACACCCAATTTTAACATTTCCAAATTGATGGTGAGTTGGCAGTAATGATGAAGTTGTCTTTACTTATACATGTGAATACTTGGCAAGTACATCAGATGCCAGAACAGACAAGTATAACTCTTTGCTGCTGCTGCTGCTAAGTCACTTCAGTCGTGTTCTACTCTGTGTGACCCCATATACGGCAGCCCACCAGGCTCCCATCCCTGGGATTCTCCAGACAAGAATACTGGAGTAGGTTGCATTTCCTTCTCCAATGCATGAAAGTGAAAAGTGAAAGGGAAGTCTCTCAGACGTGTCTGACTCTTCTTGACCCCATGGTCTGTAGCCAACCAGGCTCCTCCATCCATGGGATTTCCCAAGCAAGAGTACTGGAGTGGATTACCATTGCCATCTCCAATAACTCTTTGAGTTTTCAGTATACAGATGACTTAAGAATCATTTGAAGAAGGATTATAATTTCAAGGTATTCTTTTAAAATCTTCCATAATATATTCTGGCACAATTTTTTTTTAATTTGGTGTTTTTATTCATGTGGAAAATAATTAAGTGGTTCCTTTACAGAGTTACTCAAAGAATTACCAAATGATCCAGTTATTCGAATTCTAGATATATATCCACAAGACGTAAAAAGATTTTTAAAAAGCTTGACAATGCATAATAATAGCAGGATCACTCTAAAGAGTTAAAGGTAGAAACAACCTAAGTATCTAACTGATAAGTAGATAAGCAAACTAGGGGATATGCACACAATATAATATCAGACATAAAAAAGAATGAAGTCTGGATACATGCTACAATCTTGATAAAACCCAAAAAACACTATGTGAAATTAAAGACAANAATTGCCTATGCTTGCTGCTGCTGCTGCTATGTCGCTTCAGTCATATCTGACTCTGTGCGACCCCATAAGATGGTAGCCCATCAGGATCCACTGTCCCTGGGATTCTCCAGACAAGAACACTGGAGTGGATTGCCATTTCCTTCTCCAATGCATGAAAGTGAAAAGTGAAAGTGAAGTCATTCAATCGTGTCCAACTCTTAGCGACCCCATGGACTGCAGTCCACCAGGCTCCTCCATCCATGGGATTTTCTAGGCAAGAGTACTGGAGTGGGGTGCCCTTGTGTATGCTTGAATGCTGCTTTTTCTTCATCACTTACCTGCTCCACAGACTCTAACAAACTAAAGTTTTATTATAACCACTGCTATTTTACTGAAACTGCTATAAAACGTTGTAAATAACAAACTGATGAAAATTCCAACTCAGTAACATATAAAATTTATAATTAAAACCCCACTATGTCTCTCTCAAAATTCCATTACTGTGTAGTCTCCAATGAAGACTAAAATGTGACAAGAATCTGTTCACATAACATAAATATCTATATTATATAGCTTTAGGAACTGCTGAACACAGGACTCAAGTACTAACAGGAAACTTCTTTTTACTTTTTACATTGGTTTCATTCAAGCGGGATAGTCCCTTGTAGTAGTCGTTTGTTTAGCAGCAGCTCCACTCTCATGCTTTATCCTTACAGCAATTCCAGAACAAAAGAGCCTCTCCATTACTCCACCAAATTTCCATTATAGTCTCATTGGTATGCTTTCATTCACATACATCTCTCATATCTTTAAAGCTATCATGATGCGTGGAACTAATGATTTATAACTATATTCATTAAAATATATGCCTATTCATTAAATGCCTATTCATTAAAATATATGGTTTACATCATATTTATAAATTATATATAATTTTATAACTTTTATATAAATATGTTTAAATAGCAATGTATTACTTTTTTCCATTCTCATTTTCCTACTCCAGGTTCCCTAATTCATTAGGAATATTACACTATTGCACTGACAGGTTTTCTGGACACTTTGTCCTACTGTGCATATGTATGATTATATCCTTCCTAAAGCACCATTGTAAACATCTCACTCTCAAGGGCAACAAGTTTAAATTTTCAAGGGATTCTCATGTACTATTATAGTTACTTAAATTAGATTATCATTTAGATCCTTTCATAATGTGGCCTTAATTGCCCAGTATTTGATCACAACTTCCAGCTTCCACTTGTGACTTTTCTATGAAGCTGCTTCTTCCTTAATACAAATTAAAACATTTAAGTGACTTTTAACAAGACTCTTGACCTTTCAGTGTTTTGCAGTGAGGACAAATAAGAGTGTAGCTATGCATATTGTTTGACGTTGTACTGTTGAATTTCTCCGTGCTAAGAACTTTCAACTTCTCAGACTAAATACATTTTGTGAATGCAGAATGTTGTGTCCAAAGAGCCAAAAATAACTGTAGGTTACTAAATACCAGAGGTTTCTAATCAAAAAATATGATGCCATCTCACAGACAACGTTCATTGTTGTGTTTTAATTTCCTATATGGATGTACTCACTTCGGCAGGACATATACATATACTAAAATAATTTACTATATGGAATTAAGTTTTTATTCTTTACCAGTAAAGTATTCTTCCAAATTCAATGTTACCATACTGTGCTATCCATTTAAATAGGTATATTTCCACTAAAAGCTATGTACAATTTGATCAAGCCTCTTCAGCAAGCTCTGAATTATCTTATAGTATTAATCAAAACATATCTAAATAATGGATGGTTTCAAAACTGGGAAAGGAGTATGGCAAGTGTGTATATTGTCACCTTGCTTATTTAACTTATATGCAGAGTACATCATGTGAAATGCCAGGCTGGATGAAGCACAAGCTGGAATCAAGATTGCTGGGAGAAATATCAATAACCTCAGATATGCAGATGACACCACTTTAGCAAAGAGGAACTAAAGAGCCTCTTGATGAAGGTGAAAGAGGAGAATGAAAAAGAGAGTAAAAAAAGAGGAGAGGAAATTTAAAAAGTAAAAACAGCTGAAAACTCAACATTCAAAAATCTAAGATCATGGCATCTGGTCCTATCACTTCATGGCAAATAGATGAGGAAATAATGGAAACAGTGAGAGACTTTATTTTCCTGCTCCAAAATCACTGCAGATGGTGACTGCAGCCATGAAATTAAAAGGCATTTGCTCTTTGTAAGAAAAATTACGATCAACCGAGACAGCATAATAAAAAGTAGAGACATTACTTTGCCAACAAAAGTCCATCTAGTCAGAGCTATAGTTTTTTCCAACAGTCATGTATGGATGTGAGAGTTGGACCAAAACGAAAGCTGATTGTCAAAGAATTGATGCTTTTGAACTGTGGTGTTGGCAAAGAATCCTTAGAGTCCCTTGGACAGCAAGGAGATCAAACCAGTCAATTCTAAAGGAAATCAGTCCTAAATATTCGTTGGAAGGACTGATGCTGAAACTCCAATACTTTGGCTATCTGATGCAAAGACCTGACTCATCAGAAAAGACCCTAGTAGGGTAGGAAAGATTGAAAGCAGGAGGCAAAGGAGACAACAAAGGACAAGATGGTTGGATGACATCACCAACTCAATGGACATGAGTTTGAGAAAACTCCAGGAGATGGTGAAGGACAGGGAGGCCTAGAGTGTTTCAGTACATGGGGTCATAGAGTCGGACACCAGTGAGTGACTGAACAATGATATCTTAATAAACCTGTTGTGAAATGATAAATCACCAACTGGGGTTTTTGTGTTATTTCAATTTTAAAGAAGCTCTGTTTTTCTAGCTTTGCTCTTTCAGTGAGTTTAGCAATGTGTTTCCAGTTCACATCCTGAAATAAACTACAACCTGAACTTTAAAAACAACATTGATTTATATGCAAAAAACCTACCTTATTAAGTTTCAGGTGTAAAAAATATCCCTCTTGAACCTGAGAAGGTGAGTTGTGCATTTGTGAGGGACACTTTTACTGAATGCAAATAATGATGCCCAACTTCCTTCAGGGCCAACATCATTGTCAGTGACCTTGTTATCTTTCTGGTACCATGGAAACTCACATAACCATAATCTCTTCTTCCACAGCTCTGTCTGCTCTCCTTGACTACTCTGCATTGGAAGTAGACATCTTTGACCTTAAGGCAGTTTCTCAGATACCTGTGACTCATGTTCCAGGATCCTTTCTTTGTACCTGTAATTGTCATACTTCTAGAATATTTTATCTACCTGGTCAAGCCAGACTGGTCTTACCTCTTTAATTATCCTTCCTATTTTATTTAGATAATTTAAAATTGCTATTTGCAAATGATTACTGTAATAAGAGTAAATTTTGCTATTGACTTCCCTGGTGGTTCAGATGGTAAAACATTGGCCTACAATGCGGGAGAACAGGAAGATCCTACAATCCCTAGATCAGAAAGATTTCCTGGAGAAGGAAATGGCAAACTACTCCAGTATTCTTGCCTGGAAAACCCCATGGATGGAAAAGTCTGGTAAGCTACAGTCCATGGGGTTGCAAAGGGTCACACACAACTTAGCAACTTCACTCACTTTTGCTATTGTTATCTTTACTATCATGATGATTGTTGTTAGCTACATAGCATAAAAGAAGGGTTAATAGCACAGTGTAAAGAAATAAACTTCCTAGATTTGAAGAATGGCTCCATTAGATATTTGCTATATAATATTAATAATGTTATTTAAACTTTCTAAGTCTCAATTAATTTCTTCTCTAAAAAAAAATTTACAACATAGAATTTCAATAATCAAATGAAGACACATATTAGGGAATCTTCATAGTACCTTGTTCATTTTATAAACACACTAAGTCAAACTCATTTACCTCAATTTGCTCATTGTATTTAACATAAGCCCTCAAAAGTCCTCCAGGTTTGTGAGAAAAAAATATATATATATCGCTTTCTAATCTTTGACGATTAGCTTAGGAATAGCATGGCACAGTCCAGATTTAATCCTAGCCCTTGTGATTTCAAATCCTGTTATTTTCCATGTTGATTATTTCCCCCTATTATTTACAACAGCTAACCAAAGAAGGATACAGATAGACAGAGATAATAAGCTTTAAAGCCACTACTTGATTTCTATTTTCTACATGAAAAGCTATGATGGCAAAAAAAAAAAAAAAAAAAAAAAATTTAGATTATTTAGGAAATAATGAAAGGTTCTAGAAATATATGATCACTTATGTCTTCCGGTTTGCTTTAATCTTCTATAAACATAAATCTAGGAGTATGAAGTGGACTATAAAACTCTATAAATTATATACATGTGCATCAGCATGTTCTGTACTTGACCTAAATTGGGGGCTATCTCTGAAGCAGAAGTTCTTAAAATTCCAATAATACAAGCTGACAAGTAATATTATGATATCAACATAATACATTTGATACATTTTCTCTACTATTCTACTTGGGTTGTCACAGTAGAGTATCACAGGCTAGGTGGTTTAAGGGTTTCCCACCTTCCCTAAGTGGTAAAGAATCTGCCTGCCAAATCTAGAGATGCAAAAGACACGAGTTCAATCTCTAGCTTGAGAAGATCCCTTAGGAAAGGAAATGGCAACCCACTCCAGTATTCCTGCTCGGGAAATTCCACGAACAATGGAGACTGACAGGCTACCATCTGTGGGATCACAAAGAGTTGGACCTAACTGATCACAGCACACAGCAGCACAGGTAGTTTAAACAATAGAAATTGATTTTCTCACAGCTCTAGAGGTTGAAAGTCCAAGATCCTGGTGCTAAGCAGGTTTACCTTGAGGCTTCTGTCCTCAGCTTGTAGATGGCCACTTCTTGCACCTGCACTTTTGTTGTCTATTCTTTGTCTTATAAAAATATCAGTTTTTTAAATTAGAACCTTAACATTATGACCTCATTTAACATTAATTACCCTTTAATTAAAAGAGGTAATTAATATAAATACAATGACATAGGTGATTATGGCCTTAACATATAAATTTTAGAGACATGCAATTTAGTCCATAATACTGTCATATCCTATTAATCCAAATTAATAATCTTTTAAATAGTAGAACATTCATTACAAGGAAAATACCCAGTCTTAGATTTCTAGGAAAAATAAAGAATTTACTTATATTTTCCCTAATTTTTCCTAAAATATATTCACTAAGTAAAAGACTACAACAATTAAGATATGTTTACTAGTATCCATGTTAATATTTATATACTTGAAATTCATATGCAGTTACATGACTATAAAACTAGGCATAATGTTTCAAAAATTTGTGATGAATTCTAAAATGAATACCAGAGTTGAAAAAATGTATCTCTCCTATCTCAGGAGAATTTCTTTTCATATACATGTATCAGTATCTCTATATCTAAGAAATTCAACTGTACTGGATGCTGTGATACATCAATCTAGTGCTTATTCATGATTAAAATATACATTCTTCAAACTGCTGACTGTGCTTAAAACTGACAGCTTCCAGCTGTCATCCTTCTTCAAATATGGCCCTTGATTTGAGAGAGTCCAGTGTCATAGCCTATGCCCCCAGGAAAGCTTGCATCCAGTTACTGATCCACTCTTACGTATAAATGTCAATTCCCTGGACACTATGCAGGGTGACTTTAAGAGCCAGTGCAGCTTCAGTGTTTCTCCATCTCAGCTTATCACTCTGCCCAATCTGATTCCCTTTCTTTGCCTTTCCAAGAGCACCCTAGGACACCACACATGAAAGGGTAACAAATAGTTTTTGTAGCAATGCTAAAACCATTAATGAATCAGACATTAAGTAAGTGCATATCTAGTCCTGTCTCTTATACACATCTAGATGTGTATAAGAGACAGACCTACCTTATTAAGTTNGGAAATAATGAAAGGTTCTAGAAATATATGATCACTTATGTCTTCCGGTTTGCTTTAATCTTCTATAAACATAAATCTAGGAGTATGAAGTGGACTATAAAACTCTATAAATTATATACATGTGCATCAGCATGTTCTGTACTTGACCTAAATTGGGGGCTATCTCTGAAGCAGAAGTTCTTAAAATTCCAATAATACAAGCTGACAAGTAATATTATGATATCAACATAATACATTTGATACATTTTCTCTACTATTCTACTTGGGTTGTCACAGTAGAGTATCACAGGCTAGGTGGTTTAAGGGTTTCCCACCTTCCCTAAGTGGTAAAGAATCTGCCTGCCAAATCTAGAGATGCAAAAGACACGAGTTCAATCTCTAGCTTGAGAAGATCCCTTAGGAAAGGAAATGGCAACCCACTCCAGTATTCCTGCTCGGGAAATTCCACGAACAATGGAGACTGACAGGCTACCATCTGTGGGATCACAAAGAGTTGGACCTAACTGATCACAGCACACAGCAGCACAGGTAGTTTAAACAATAGAAATTGATTTTCTCACAGCTCTAGAGGTTGAAAGTCCAAGATCCTGGTGCTAAGCAGGTTTACCTTGAGGCTTCTGTCCTCAGCTTGTAGATGGCCACTTCTTGCACCTGCACTTTTGTTGTCTATTCTTTGTCTTATAAAAATATCAGTTTTTTAAATTAGAACCTTAACATTATGACCTCATTTAACATTAATTACCCTTTAATTAAAAGAGGTAATTAATATAAATACAATGACATAGGTGATTATGGCCTTAACATATAAATTTTAGAGACATGCAATTTAGTCCATAATACTGTCATATCCTATTAATCCAAATTAATAATCTTTTAAATAGTAGAACATTCATTACAAGGAAAATACCCAGTCTTAGATTTCTAGGAAAAATAAAGAATTTACTTATATTTTCCCTAATTTTTCCTAAAATATATTCACTAAGTAAAAGACTACAACAATTAAGATATGTTTACTAGTATCCATGTTAATATTTATATACTTGAAATTCATATGCAGTTACATGACTATAAAACTAGGCATAATGTTTCAAAAATTTGTGATGAATTCTAAAATGAATACCAGAGTTGAAAAAATGTATCTCTCCTATCTCAGGAGAATTTCTTTTCATATACATGTATCAGTATCTCTATATCTAAGAAATTCAACTGTACTGGATGCTGTGATACATCAATCTAGTGCTTATTCATGATTAAAATATACATTCTTCAAACTGCTGACTGTGCTTAAAACTGACAGCTTCCAGCTGTCATCCTTCTTCAAATATGGCCCTTGATTTGAGAGAGTCCAGTGTCATAGCCTATGCCCCCAGGAAAGCTTGCATCCAGTTACTGATCCACTCTTACGTATAAATGTCAATTCCCTGGACACTATGCAGGGTGACTTTAAGAGCCAGTGCAGCTTCAGTGTTTCTCCATCTCAGCTTATCACTCTGCCCAATCTGATTCCCTTTCTTTGCCTTTCCAAGAGCACCCTAGGACACCACACATGAAAGGGTAACAAATAGTTTTTGTAGCAATGCTAAAACCATTAATGAATCAGACATTAAGTAAGTGCATATCTATTCCCCTCACAGCAATGGAGGCATGTTTTCAAAATAAAATCATTTTTAGTCAGTCATGATTAACTTTTTTTTAGCAAAATTTTAAGGAAGTCAATGGTCCTCCCAAGTAGTAAACACAACAATTCTTCTAGGAAATTTGGCTACAGTTTCATAGAGTGATATCTCCAAGAGAAAAAAAAAAATCTAATGCAATAAAAATCAACTAGATTTTGTTCAAGAAAAATAAAACAGAAATGTGGATTTTAAAACAAAACATAGGACAATAATTATATCAATAAGCTATCTTACACTTTATAATATTTTAATAAATTCCAAAGTTATTTCACTGGCATTGTCAAAAGTATACACCAAAGTTACTCTGAATTTTTTAAAAGAAAGGGTTATTTTTCATCTTGTTACAAACGTTGTTTGAAGATCTTACTTGTGCTGGGCCCTGCACTTAACGCTGTTTTTGTTCATGATTGTCAATCCCCAAGAGTTAATCTGGTGCCTCAAAGATCATTCAAGCTGTTGAAAACTATTTTTTCATTTATAAGTGAGTAATGACAGCACCTGGGAACATGACATCTGAACTTAATTGTCAGTTCTGTCATGTGTAGGAATTGTGGAAATTTCTCTTAACCTTTCTGTTCTGAAGGATGCTTAGCTGTAAATTAAGACTGAAAATAGTAATAGCGACATCACAACATGTGTCATGAGATTTCAGTGAAATAGTTTATGCACAAAAGGATATAAATAATAAGAAACAATACAAGTTCTTTATCCATTCTTATCATATTCATCTGATGTAAAGTAAAATACTAAATTGAACATGTCATTGTTGTTTAGTCTCAAAGTCATGCCTGACTTTTTTGCAACCCCATGAACTACAGCCTGCCAGGCTCCCCTGCCTATGGGATTTCCTAGACAATAATACTGGAGTAGGTTTCCTTTTCCTTCTCCAGGGGATCTTCCTGACTCAGGGATTGAACCTGCATCAAAGAACTACCAAGAACCCTAAATTGCTCATTATTTAATGTTTATCAAGATGATCTTAATGTTCCCCTCAGCTGGACTATATTGTAAATAGGCTTCTTCCTGACTCTGGGCCCCTTTCCTCCCTTTTCTTAGAATATTTACTTAAGAAAATCTTCTAAACTCTTTTTTATCCTCCTTAAGATATAAATCTTTCAAAAATTTCTCTTGCCAGTTTTGTGCTCCAGGGCTATCATTTTCAAGTATAAAGGAACCATTTCATTTAAATGTCATCAAGGAATATAGGGCTCCTATCCCCTAGTCTCTGTGGGAGGGTAGGAGCCTGAGTTGGATGCCTTACTCCAAGTAGAAAAACTACTGCCTGTCATGAAGATATGAGCAAGATTAGTTTTCCTTTTGAAAGTCAATAGAATGGTATTGAAACATGTATACTATCATGTAAGAAACATATCGCCAGTCTAGGTTCAATACAGGATACAGGATGCTTGGGAGTAGTGCACTGGGATGACCCAGAGAGATGATATGGGGAGAGAGTTAGGGGGGCGGGGTCAGTTTCAGGATTGGGAACTCATGTACACCTGTGGCGGATTTATGTCAATGTATGGCAAAACCAATACAGTATTGTAAAGTAAAATTAAAAAAAAAAAAGATAAAAATAGTAAACACAGATGTTCCGTGACCTCTATCTCACCCTACTGTTTACAAAGTTTCCCAGCTTTGTTTTTGTAGAGTTAAGACCAATGTCTGGCCTCTCTCTCCTATTGAAATAGCACTGAATAAAGTTTTCCTTCCCAGTTTAACTTTGGCTGGTAAAACATTGTACTTTGACAGTGAGAACTACAGTTTATTTCCAAAAGCTATCCTTTCTGAAATGTTTTAATATAGGTACAAGAAAAAATAAGAAGGATAAAATATGTAGTGGAAGAATCAAATGGCAGCCTTAAAAGCAGGTAGAAACTCACTGAAAAATGTTTTCATTAAACACTAGCTGTTACCCATGAAGTTACAGAGATGGAGAGGTGAAAGCACTCTCAGAAATTATTGTATCTCAGGAAACCTCAATTTTTTGCTAAAAGCATAGATTAAGAATACACATAGTCGGTATTCCAAAGGTTATATTTTTTCCCCAGAAGTATTTAGAAAAATAAATAATGAAAAGGAGGTACTATTCCCCCCCAAACTATACAAATGTCAAAAAATATAGCCAGCCTCCTGAGTGTTATTGTGCCTCGCTGTCTAACCCAGGCAGAATCATCATTGATTCTGTCAAAACACACTAAAAATACTGTGTAAAGAATTGGAGGGACTGCTTCGTATTTCTAGTGATAAATTAACACTGTGATGGTCCCCATACTCCGTTACCTATTTTCAGCAAAGTCAAGCAAGCTGAAGAATTATACAGAGGATGCCAAGAATTAATAACCTCTGGAAATGGTAGTTACTTTTAAGTCATGCTACAAAGTTGTAGCTTGAAAGAAGGCTGACTAAAAAGAATCATCTCACTATAAATATTCATATCTATAATTATGCCCTGTTTCCCAAACATTGGCACTGTTTGAGAAACTGACATTAAGAAGCTTATTAAAAACAAGTTTTGTTATAATTATTGTAAAAGTAATGCTTATACGTAACAGAAAAAGAGTGAAAAGGAGGACTCTAAAGTCATCTCTGCTGCTGCTAAGTCTCTTCAACGTGTCCGACTCTGTGTGACTCCATAGACTGCAGCCAACTAGGCTCCCTCGTCCATGGGATTCTCCAGGCAAGAACACTGGAGTGGGTTGCCGTTTCTTTCTCCAATGCATGAAAGTGAAAACTGAAAGTGGAGTCGCTCAGTCTTGTCAGACTCAGCAACCCCATAGGCTGCAGCCTACCAGGCTCTACCATCCATGGGATTGTCCAGGCAAGAATATTGGAGTGGGGGTGCCATTGCCTTCTCAAAAATCAACTCTACACCCACAATTTAGTGATAGCAACTTACAAACATCTCTGCAAATTTTACTTCCATGTATGAATAGATATTTAGCATAGTTTAACATTTTAGCTCATACTATAAATTGAGGATTATTGTAACTACTATACCAATATTATCATATTTAATGCTCAGAATAGCCCTATAAAGAGGACACTATTTTTAACCGGTTTTACAACCAAGGAAAACAGGCACAGAAAGATTAATTGATTTCCTCAAGGTCAGAGAGTTAGTAAGTTATCAAGCATGATTGTATCAATAGTTACTCAATATGGTTTTATGGCCCATGTTTTCATACATCACAATGTCTATTACCAAACCCTTACTTTGAAAAATAATATGGTTTGCCAAAGTTTTCACTATTATATAGAATTTAATGGTGAATTTCTTACATTTACACATTTTTGCATACTTTTCCATTTATCACCTTGAGATAAACTTATTGAAGATTTATCTTAGTCGAAGAGCGCTTAGTTGAAGAGCATGTTTATTTTAGAAACTGATGCATATTTCTCAAATTTCCCTCAATAATGATTACCAATGCTATTCCATTTTTATGTTAAGAAAGAGTTACTTCATTGTTGCCTTCTCACAATAGACTGTTTTCTACTCTACCCTGCCTCCTACTGTATCTGACAATGTAGACCAAGACAACGTCTATCAAAAATATAAGCTACATTATTTTGTTCTTAGTACATTGTTATTTCTTAGTAAGAAGATGCTATACAGAAACACTTTCAGAGATAGATATAATTTTCTAGTTATTTCTCCTACCACTTTGAAAAGAAATCTTAAATTCATCTTAGTTTAATTATACTAATTTTATTAATTCAGAACATAGTAGGCATATAGCAGGCTACTCTGCTAAATGCAGTCAATAATGCAAAAGAGAAATAACCCTGTTTCTTTCATTAATTAGCTTGCTATGTAAGGGGAAGTTATCCCACATAAACAGCTAATGAATAAGGCAGAGTAAAGATTTTGTTAATTATAATACAAGCTGAGTTTTATGTACAGAGGGGTGGATAAAAAGATGCCATTAGTTCTCACTGAAGTGATCCAGAAGCCTTCACCATAGAGTTATCTTTAAAGTTGAGACCTAATGAGACAGAACACTGGGGTAGATGTACAGAAGTCTGAAGAACATACCTGAGCCAGTGAACATGATGAAGCAAGTCACAGAAAAATAAAAGTGGATACAGTTTTCTGTTTTACATTATGAACTGAGGGCATTTAGTGGGAGGCAGACTTGATTTTTCCAGCTATAAATACATATTGCATCATCTATTTATGTAAATAAACTGTTTATCAGCTTTCTAATCAACACNCAAGGTCAGAGAGTTAGTAAGTTATCAAGCATGATTGTATCAATAGTTACTCAATATGGTTTTATGGCCCATGTTTTCATACATCACAATGTCTATTACCAAACCCTTACTTTGAAAAATAATATGGTTTGCCAAAGTTTTCACTATTATATAGAATTTAATGGTGAATTTCTTACATTTACACATTTTTGCATACTTTTCCATTTATCACCTTGAGATAAACTTATTGAAGATTTATCTTAGTCGAAGAGCGCTTAGTTGAAGAGCATGTTTATTTTAGAAACTGATGCATATTTCTCAAATTTCCCTCAATAATGATTACCAATGCTATTCCATTTTTATGTTAAGAAAGAGTTACTTCATTGTTGCCTTCTCACAATAGACTGTTTTCTACTCTACCCTGCCTCCTACTGTATCTGACAATGTAGACCAAGACAACGTCTATCAAAAATATAAGCTACATTATTTTGTTCTTAGTACATTGTTATTTCTTAGTAAGAAGATGCTATACAGAAACACTTTCAGAGATAGATATAATTTTCTAGTTATTTCTCCTACCACTTTGAAAAGAAATCTTAAATTCATCTTAGTTTAATTATACTAATTTTATTAATTCAGAACATAGTAGGCATATAGCAGGCTACTCTGCTAAATGCAGTCAATAATGCAAAAGAGAAATAACCCTGTTTCTTTCATTAATTAGCTTGCTATGTAAGGGGAAGTTATCCCACATAAACAGCTAATGAATAAGGCAGAGTAAAGATTTTGTTAATTATAATACAAGCTGAGTTTTATGTACAGAGGGGTGGATAAAAAGATGCCATTAGTTCTCACTGAAGTGATCCAGAAGCCTTCACCATAGAGTTATCTTTAAAGTTGAGACCTAATGAGACAGAACACTGGGGTAGATGTACAGAAGTCTGAAGAACATACCTGAGCCAGTGTACATGATGAAGCAAGTCACAGAAAAATAAAAGTGGATACAGTTTTCTGTTTTACATTATGAACTGAGGGCATTTAGTGGGAGGCAGACTTGATTTTTCCAGCTATAAATACATATTGCATCATCTATTTATGTAAATAAACTGTTTATCAGCTTTCTAATCAACACTGCCCCCAAGAGGACCAGGTGTTTCCACTGATTAATTTGTTTCACAAACTCAAAAAAAAGTCAATCTTTAAAAATAAAGTATATTAATTACTTTCTTTGTGCTCAACACTGTGCTACACACTGGCAAAAGGGTGACCCTATTCAGGCCCTTCTTTCAGGAGGCTTATTCCAGGGGTGAGAGAGGGAAAAAAAAGCATATATGTCAAACATATTACTAGCAAGAGTTAAATGATAAAACCAGAAGTTGAGATAGGAAAGAGGCAATCAGCCTGGCAAAGATCTGGGTAGCATATTGCAAAATGATTAGAAAGAATATGTGGTCAGGAGGTAATTGTCACAAAAGGACAAGGCTAGGTATTTTGACAGTGATCATTGCTACCTTTAGTCTATTAGTCGAAATTAGCCTCACCATTAACCTCCTTTGCATGATTATTTGATACCTCTTCATTCATTTTTAGTTTTGGTTTGCTCAGGGAATGTGTCAGCAAATAGAAAAAAAAGCATCAATTCATTTTTTATTCACATACTCTAAGGAGTTACTAGAATTCTTTCCCAAACTTTACATATCATCTTTCTTATCGAGCTGCTGCTATTAAGTCGCTTCAGTCGTGTCCAACTCTGTGAGACCCCATAAATGGGCAGACCACCAGGCTCCTCTGTCCCTGGGATTCTCCAGGCAAGAATACTGGAGTGGGTTGCCATTTCCTTCTCCATCTTATCCAGAGATACCCACTAATCAAACACTATTGTCTCTCTTCATTCTCCCTTTCCAATCTAGCCTCACACCCCAGCTCTGCCCTCTTAGGGTAAGTCATGTAAGGGTTTAAGAATTCTGGAAGTATTATACTCAAACATGATGCATCAAGACCAGATAGAGTTCGTTTTCAGGATTACTTTTTCCTTGAAAAATGACTATAAAATCAGATTTGCCATCAAAATCCACCTTTTATTCTGTGTCCAAAATTGGATTTGCTCTCTTCAACGTGATTTTATCTCAGTTTGATTGCTACTGATATTTATCAATACCTTGATGCACGCACTCATTTTTACTTCTTTTCCTTTTATCCTGGGGCATTAAATATTTTTAGAATACACACTATATAATAATATCATCAATATAAAACTATATTTTAAAATTTTATTTAGTACATTTTATATATCTATAATAATAATAATGAATGAAATTCATATATATTGTTATAACTATTAAATATTTTGTATATATAATTTTTTAGCCTACGAGGCCCCTAACTATACACTACAGTCACCACCAAATATGACCGTGGAATAAGTAAAGTGTTTGAATTTTACTAATCATGCTGGGGACTTGTAACCAATTTGCATCAACATCCTCCTTGAGGTAAAGGGATAAGTTAGCTATTTTTCAAATAGCTCATTGTATATCAGCCTAGGCCATTTGAAACTATGTTTTCTAGATTTTTTTAAATAGTCTTGCCAANCTACAGTCACCACCAAATATGACCGTGGAATAAGTAAAGTGTTTGAATTTTACTAATCATGCTGGGGACTTGTAACCAATTTGCATCAACATCCTCCTTGAGGTAAAGGGATAAGTTAGCTATTTTTCAAATAGCTCATTGTATATCAGCCTAGGCCATTTGAAACTATGTTTTCTAGATTTTTTTAAATAGTCTTGCCAATGGTATAAAATGAATACTAAACATTTGTGCCTGTCTTGCTTGGGGAAGGAAGCTCTTTAGGGTTTTCAAGTTGTTTGGAGATTGTCACTTGATGCATTGCTTTAATCATTTTGCTGTTTTAATCAATGTGCACATGTGCTAAGAGAGGTCTGATGAGCATAATGTAATAAACTCCAAAAATAACAATCAGAAAAACCTCTGGGTCCTCTCCAATTCCAAAATATAATGTAATCTCTGAACCAATGAAAGTGTCCCTGGTCCAATTTGTTCAAGGGAAGATGATCAATTTATCTCCTCCCAAAGAGAAATAAAGGGAAGGAAAATGTAAAAGTAGTTGAAGTTTCAAATATATTCAGAGATTCTCTGAACATATCAAATAAATGTCACTTTCACCTGAGGAAAAGATTTTTAGAAATAAATATTTCAGAGATACACAGCAGAGTCTTTTTAGTGTTATAAAGGAAAATAAAATATGTTTAAGCATCTGGACGTGAATGAACCATGGTAAAATTTAGTTTTCTAAGTTTTTATTCAAATAACATTCATAATTGCTGTAATGGTTATGATAACAATTATCATTTTTTATGTTTGCCAAATGGCAGAACATTAAAAATGTTACACCATTGTGAAGCAATCTACATTACAGTGACTATAGTTAATAGTGCCATATTGCATATTTGAAAGTTGCTAAGACAGTAGATCATAAAGGGCCTCATCTTAAAACAAATAAGAAAAAAAATTATACCTCTGTATAGTGACAGATATGGCACCTCACTCCAGTACTCTTGCCTGGAAAATCCCATGGATGGAGGAGCCTGGTAGGCTACAGTCCATGGGGTCACGAGGAGTAGGGCACGACTGAGCAACTTCACATTGACTTTTCACTTTTATGCATTGGAGAATGAAATGGCAACCCACTCCAGTCTTCTTGCCTAGAGAATCCCAGAGATGGGGGAGCCCAGTGGGTTGCCATCTCTGGGGTCATACAGAGTCAGACACGACTGAAGCGACTTAGCAGTAGCAGCAGCATAGTGACAGATGTTAGGATAAATTATTGAGGCAATCACTTTGCCATATATCAGTTTAGTTCATTTGCTCAGTCATGTCCAGCTCTTCGTGACCTCATAGACTGCAGCATGACAGGCTTCCCTGTCCATCACCAACTCCCAGAGCCTATTCAAACTCATGTCCACCAAGTCGGTGATGCTAGCCAATCATCTCATCTTCTGTCATCCCCGTTTCCTCTCGCCTTCAATCTTGCCCAGCATCAGGGTCTTTTCCAATGAGTCAGTTCTTCACGTCAGGAGGCCAAGGCATTGGAGTTTCAGCTTCACCATCAGTCCTTCCAATGGATGTACTGGACTGATTTCCTTTAGGATTAACTGGATGGATCATCTTGCAGTTCAAGGGACTCTCAAGAGTCTTTCTCCAACAACAATTCAAAACCATCAATTATTCAGTGTTCAGATTTCTTTATGATTCAACTCTCACATCCATTCATGACTACTGGAAAAACCACAGCTTTGACTATAAGGACCATTATCAACAAACTCTCTGCTTTTTAATATTCCATCTAAGTTGGTCATAGCTTTTCTTCCAAGGAGCAAGCATCTTTCAATTTCATGGCTGCAGAAATCATCTGAAGTGCTTTTGGAGCACAAAAAAATTAAGTCTTTCACCGTTTCCATTGTTTACCCATCTATTTGCATGAAGTGATGGGACTGGATGTCAGTATCTTAGTTTTCTGAATGTTGTCTTAAGCTCTCTTTCACTTTCATCAAGAGGCTCTTTAGTTCTTCGCTTTCTGCCATAAGGGTTGTGTCATCTGCATATCTCAAGTTATTGATATTTCTCCCAGCAATCTTGGTTCCAGCTTGTGCTTCATCCAGCCCGGCATTTTGCATAATGTACTTTACATATAAGTTAAATAATCAGGGTGACAATATACAGCCTTGATGTACTTCTTTCCCGATTTGAAACCAGTCTGGTGTTCCATGTCCAGTTCTAATTGTTGCTTCTTGACCTGCATACAGATTTGTCAGGAAGCAGGTAAGGTGGTCTGGTACTCCCATCTCTTTCAGAATTTTCCACAGTTTGTTGTCATGTACACAGTCAAAGGCTTTGGTGTAGTCAGTAAAGTAGTTAGATGTTTTTCTGGAAGTCTCTGCTTTTTCAATGATCCTTTAGATGTTACGAATTTGATCTCTGGTTCCTCTGCCTTTTCTAAATCCAGCTTGAACATCTGAAAATTCACAGTTCATGTACTGTTGAAACCTTGCTCAGAGAATTTTGAACATTACTTTGCTAACATGTGAGGTGAGCACAATTGTACGGTAGTTGAACATTCTTTGGCACTGCCCTTCTTTGGGATTGGAATGAAAACTGACCTTTTCAGTTTTGTGGCCACTGCTGAGTGTTCCAAATTTGCTGGCAAACTGAGTGAAGCACTATCACCACATTATCTTTTAGGATTTGAAATAGCTTAACTGGAATTCCATTATCTCCATTAGCTTTGTTCACAGTGATGCATTCTAAGGCCCACTTGACTTTGCATTCCAGGATGTCTGGCTCTAGCTAAGTGATCACACCATCGTGGTTATCTGGGTCATGGTCTTTTTTGTATAGTTCTGTGAATTCTTGCCACTTGTTCTTAATATTTTCTGCTTCTGTTAGGTCCATACCATTTCTGTCCTCTATTGTGCCCAACTTTGCATGAAATGTTTCCTTGGTATCTCTATTTTCTTTAAGAGATCTCTGGTCTTTCCCATTCTATCATTTTCCTCTATTATTTGCCATATATACAAATATCAAATCATTATGTTTATACCTAAAACTAGTACAATGTTTTATATCAATTCTACCTCAATTAAAAAATGAGAAATTAAAAAAAATATATTCCATTGTATCTTACACAAGAATCTTAGAGGAATGGTTCTTATTTTCTCCATATTAGAAAAGAACAAACTGAATCTTATAGATTTTAAGCAACAGAGATAAAAATTAAGCAGAAAACTATCCAATTAATCTCTTAGATACTTTGCCATTTTCAGAAAGTCTTTGATAACTCTAATGTTGTGTATATGTGTGAAGTTATATTTTCAGGATACTCAGAAGTCTCATTTTTAGACCTTCCACAGTTCTCAACTTCATTCTCACTACTTTACATGATAGCTCATTCCTAACATCCCCTGATTTGACAGGTCCTTAAACACACCTGGATTTTTGTACCTCTGTTTTATTATTTTTTCATTCTTACCAGAACAATATTCTTCTGTTCCTCTTTACCTTTTTGCCTATTCCTGCTTTTAATAAATGGTTCGATGATCCTCTTTTTATTAAATCTTTCTTGACTCTCCCAGTCTCTCATGGGACTCACTGGGTGTTCATGACATATTGTACCTATATTTTTTTCCTATACACTCTTGTGATTATAATGGTAGTGATTTTGTTTTTCAATCTCCATAACCACATTGTCTCATTAACCCCAAATATATAAATAAAAATAAATGAATTATTTTCTCTTATTGCTTTATTGTGTCACTTCAACAATCTATTGGGTTAAAACAGAGAATAAAAAAGGAGAACATTTCTATTACCAATAAGAATGCATTATGCTTGCTAACTTTGAAAACAATGAATATTCTGGGGCTGGTAGGCATCTAAACCAAATGAAATGTTATTTTGCACTCATTTCAGAATTGCATAAACAGAATAGTTGCATTATATACGATGATTTGAAGACTATTCTTCTTGTGGTTTTAATTACTCATACTTCTAACTTTAATCTATCAATAGTTTTTGGAAATTATTGTAAAATGAAATATTGTGTTTCATTTTTAAGGAAAGTGAGAAGGAATTCAGGAAGAAAATACTTAAAAAAAAAAAAAAACTAAATCTAACAATAGGAGAATGACAAACCCAATTTAAACATAAACAAAAGTCCTGGACATATACCTCACCAGAAAAGATACACAACTTGCAAATCAGCATATGAAAATATATTCAATTTCATACGTCATTAAGGAATAGTAAATTCAAACAACACGAAACCACAACACAAGTGCTAAAATGGCCAAAATCCAAGGCACTGACAACACCAAATGCTGACAAAGCTGTGGAGCAAAGGGAATTCTCATTCACAGATGGTAAGAATGCACCACTTTTAGCCATTTTGGAACACAGTTTGGCAGTTTCTTAGATAAATAAAAGTATCCTTACAATATGATCCAATAATCACAGTCCTTAGTATTTACCTAAATGAGTTTAAAATGAGGTTTTGTCCACACAAAAACCTACAAACAGGTGTTTATAGCAGCTTTATTCACTCTTCAACTACGCAGAGATGGAATAAATCCAAGTCAGCAGAGTAAAAGCAATGATTGCTGTACAGCAACTTGAAGCGCTGCTCATGCTTCAGACTAGCCTGTGAACCATGTATGCGCAAACAGAATGTTTTGCTACATTTCAACCAATGTACTCAAGACTTAGAGAACTGATGTACTATTTGAACTGCTGCCTAAGAGGTGAGACAAAATTTTAGTCCAAAATTACCTGCACTGATAAACTGCTAAAACAAAACAAGATTCTCTAGAAGATTATAACTGGAACCAGAGTTTACACAAGAAAGGATTCAAAATTTCCAGGATACAACCCAAAATTACACAGTGTACAATAATCCAGAAAAATGTGGCCATTTCTCAAGTAGAAAGAAAATTAAGATATATTGCTGAATGTGTTTCTTTAAAATTCACATGTTGAAACCCTATTCCCAATGTAATGGTTTTAAAGTCAGCCCTTTGGGAGATAATTAGAATTAGATGAGAGTTTGAGGATGGAGCCCCCATGAATGGGATTAGTGTACTTATAAGAGTCACAGGTGAGTTTGTTTCCTCTCTCTCTTCACTATCTGAAGCTGCAGTCGAAGAAGGGCTTCTACAAACAAGGAAGTGGGCTCTCACCAGACACCAAGTATTCTAGTGCCTTAATCTTTGAACTCTCATCTTCCAGAATTACAAGAAATTTTTATTGCTTAAACAATCCAATCTATGATATTTGTTATACAGCATCTTGAACTAAGATGTGATCTCCAAGATCATCTAAATGTTGGAATTATCAGATAAACATTTAAATCAGTTATTATAACTCACTAATATAAACCAAAGGGAATTACATGAAGCACTTAAAATTACTATAATATTCAGTAGAGAAATAGAAACTACAGAAAAGAACCAAATGGAAATTCTAGAACTGAAAACTACAATTTCTGAAATTTAAATAAAATACAAGATTATATCAATAGTAGAATATAGGTATCACAAAAAAATAACTACTGATCTTGAAAATAGGTCAATAGAAATTACACAATATGAATAAAACAGAGATACAATTTCCATAAAATGAACACAGCTGCTGGAGTAAAATGTTACCAAAAGAATGTACTGGAATACTAGAACAAAAGAAGAAAGAGATTGGGACATAAAAAATAACCAGTGAAAATACCCTTCAAGAATAAAAGCATTTCCAAATGAAGGAAAATAAAGAATTCAGCAATAGCTTAAATGCTCCATAGGCATTGCTAATGAAATTCTTTAGAAGAAGAAAACACATTCTTTTTAAGTTTACATGCTACAGTCAATTAGATACACAATATGCATGATCATATACAACTCAATAAATGTAAATAAATCTAAAATAATTATGCATTAACATCGTTACATGCAGTTTTTGGATGTGTGGAGGGCTTATGCTCCTAATCTCTGTGTTGTTTGAAGGTCAAGTGTGTAATACAGTGTTGCTAGCTACCATCACCATGCTGAACTATAGCTCTCAGAACTTGTTCATCTTATAACTGAAAGTTTGTACCTTTCGACCAATATTTTCCCATTTTCCCTCTGCCCTGGTTGTTAACACACTATATGATTTTCTATTTACATTTTATTGAGTTGTTTATGATCATGCATTTTTTTGGCGGCTTCAAAATCACTGCAGATGGTGATTGCAGCCATGAAATTAAAAGACGCTTACTCCTTGGAAGAAAAGTTATGACCAACCTAGGTAGCATATTCAAAAGCAGAGACATTACTTTGCTGACTAAGGTCCATCTAGTCAAGGCTATGGTTTTTCCTGTGGTCATGTATGGATGTGAGGGTTGGACTGTGAAGAAGGCTGAGCACCAAAGAATTGATGCTTTTGAACTGTGGTGTTGGAGAAGACTCTTTAGTCCCTTGGACTGCAAGGAGATCTAACCAGTGCATTCTGAAGGAGATAAGCCCTGGGATTTCTTTGGAAAGACTGATGCTAAAGCTGAAACTCCAATACTTTGGCCACCTCATGCGAAGTGTTGACTCATTGGAAAAGACTCTAATGCTGGGAGGGATTGGGGGCAGGAGGAGAAGGGGATGACAGAGGATGAAATGGCTTGATGGCATCACTCACTTGATGGACATGAATCTGAGTGAACTCGGGGAGTTGGTGATGGACAGGGGTGCCTAGCATACTGCAATTCATGGGGTCGCAAAGAGTCAGACACGACTGAGCAACTGAACTGAACTGAACTTATAGGTGGCCCTCCATATACTCGGTTCCTTCATATAGATGTTTCCTCCATATTCACAAATCCATATCCTCAGATTTAACCAATCTTGGATGCTATAGTGCTGCAATAATCACTACTGAAAAAAAATCCACATACAAGTAGACCCATGTAGTTCAAACCTGTATTTCTTCAAAGGGTCAACTGTGTACTGGAAAGCTGGTAAGAGTAAATCTTAAATGTTCTCACCCAAAAAGGAAATGGTACTTATGTGATAGGATGGGAGTATTAAAGAGCTAACACTATGATTACTATGTTGGTAATCATTTTGCAATATATAAATGTATCAAATCAATTATTTGTACACCTTAAACTTACACAAGATTATATGTCAATTATATCTCAACAAAGCTGGAAAAAAAACAGAATAAATAACAACTATATAAAGTTTTTTTTAAGACAGCAATATCATAGGAAAGCATCAAATTCCTGGAAATGAACTTTTGTTTAATACTATAGGCACCAAGTACAGAATGAAAATTTGCATTAGATAACAATTATCCTATTTTGTTTTTATCAACTCTAGCATTGCTTATTTGTGTAATTTTTATACAAATTATATTCTAATATATCCTAGCTTATACCCAGGAAATACAAGCAAAGGGGCCTAATGTTAAAACTACTGTATCTAAAATAGATGGAGAATAATGTAGATACACGATATAGTTACTTATTCTAAGTGGTCTAAATTTTGGACCTCAGAGTCAGCTTCTGGGAGACAAGAGAGTAAGTTCCACATTCTCCCTCATAGCCTTATCAGATACTAATTTTAGTTGTAAGCCACACTTTTGGTTTGAAAACAAACCAAAATAAACCTCTTTGCAATTCCATGGAGTATCCATGGAATCCTCTAGGCCAGAATACTGGAGTGGGTAGCCTATCCCTTCTCCAGGGGATCTTCCCAATTCAGGGATGGAAACCAGGTCTCCCTCATTGCAGGCAGATTCTTTACCAGCTGAGCCACAAGGGAAGCCCAAGAAGAATGGAGTGGTTAGCCTATCCCTTCTCCAGGTCTGGTTTCTTCCAGACCCAGAAATCAAACTTGGTCTCCTACATTGAAGGCAGATTCTTTACCAACTGAGCTATCAGGGAAGACCTGAATGCTCAATACCAGATCTTTAAATGGTTTCTAGATTTTAATTATTACAAAAAAAGTCTTACAACACACATACAAAATTTATTTTTGTGAATATTTTAAACTTTTATTTGCTTGTTATTTTATTTTTTATTTCCAACCTTTCTTAGAAAATCCTTGCTATTTCATACTCACCATGCTTTTTCCTCTGTTTTTCCTTATAAGTATGGCAGTAGAAATATAATTATTCATGCAAAAGTTTATCCAAGTGATTTTCACTCTGAGCATGTGTTACTATGCTCATATTTTATAATAAAAAATTTTAATCCAGATGATTTGAGTATTCTCAAAGCAAAAATTACACTGGACAGTATTAGACAACATTAAATTCATTCTGGGCAACAGGGACAAGAGACCAGAACACAGTCTGAATTTAGCGCCACTGAAACAAAAGAGAAGAGTGTGTAAGAGCTGTGTGACAGGCACTGTAGTTCTTCAGTGTTTGCCTACTGGCTTTACCCAAAGGCAGAGTAAACTTTTTTTGCATCGTCATGACAGGTGGCAGTTTTACAACTTGGAACAAATCTCCCATCACAGTTAGGCTCCTACCCTCCCACAGAGACTGGGGAACAGTCTCTTCCTTGGTGATTATTAATACATTTCAGCTCCCAGGTCCTTGAGAAAGACAGCCTCTGGTGGTGAAACTAGCAAGAGGAATTCATGTATGTATGTGTGTATTTCAGATATAAAGGACATGAGTATATTTATTCCAGATGTATGATGAAATGGTTTTATACTTGTGTATATTGTAAAATGATTACCGCCCTACAGCCACTTAACATCTATCACCATACTTTTTTTTACTGTGATGAGAATTTTTTAGATCCATTCTCACAGTTACTATTAAGTATCAAATACATTATTATTAACTATAGTCACCATGCTGTACATTATATTCTATTATTTACTCATTTTATAAGTGGAAATAGACACCCCTTGACCCCCTTCACCCATTTTATCTACACACAACCCTCTGCCTCAGGCAATCACCAATCTGTCCTCTCTATGCATAAGGTTGACTTTGTTTATTTGTTTAAGATTCTAAATATAAGTGAGTTCACGTGGCAGTTATCTTTTTTGGTCTGACATTCTACTTAGGTAATGCCTTCAAGGTCCATCCGTGTTGTCTCAAATGACAAGATTTCATTATATTTTTATAGGCTGAATTTTATTTTGTGTGTATATATATGTATATATATTTATACAGCACATTTATTATCCATTCATCCATTAGGGAATGTTTAGATTGTTTCCATGTCTTGGCTATTCTAAGTAATGTTACAATCAACATGAGGGTGCAAGTATCTTTTTGAATATGTGTTTTTGTTTCCTTCTGCTAAATCCCAGAAGTGAAGTTGCTGGATCATACAAGAAGATTCTTGAAATATTTAAATTCTCAAAGGGACAGAGAAAGAATTTACAATTACAAGTTTTCTAAAGCAAATGTTCTAGCAAAATGGAGGGGAGGGAATCTGTCTGATTAGACCCTCTTGACTCCTTAAGGGTCAGGGTGAGAGGGAAGTTAGGAGCCCACAGGCAAGAAGCAGCCTATCTAGCTTTCAGTAAAACTGAAGAAAAGGTCAAGGCTTCTTGTCCAGTATCAAGTGCTAAACAATTTCTAGTTTGATTATGAATAAATTTAGCATTTCAGGATTGTTGGGGTTCAGATAAATAACTGCAATGAGGTAAACTAGAGAGGATTGTGTGAAACTTTCACTGCTTTATAATAATTGGAGGATATAAATTTTTTAACTTTGAAGTAAAAAATTAATGTTTTATATATAAATTACAGAAGATGCCATCATACAATTTTACAAATAATAATGCTAATGAAAGTAACCCAAGTTAGCACGATGACTAGAAGAATTTCAGAGTGTTTGCATTCTGAAACAGTCTGATTTAATTTGGTTAGCAGTTTGAAAACATGAAAGTTGTACTATAGATAATATTGCTGAAAGACCTCCCTTCTACATTTTGATACCTTTTCTCTTAAAAGAGTGTTAGTATTAAGAACACTTCTCCACTTTTTCAAGTAGGTTATATCAACACATGGCAAGTACATAGTTAATCTGATCATGTTTTAGGCAATGCGTTTGTATATCTTATTTCAAAGTAATACCTTCCATTTACTTGCTATGCTTAAAATATTGTGAAGATTAATACGGTATTACTATTTCAATTTTTCAGATGAAAACCCTAAGGATCACAAATAACTTTCCCAAAGTTATGTTATAGTTTTTGTATGAACATAGATTCAACTCAAATTTGGCTCACTGCAAATCAGAAGCTATTTCCCTTGTTGAGCACCCACCATCTGAGACCAACTACTACAGTAGGGATATTTTTATTTATGTACAGTGACCATTTTACTTTATAAAATATAATAAACATAGGGCTAATAAGTAATTTATTTTTTAATACTTTATTCTACTTTACAATACGGTATTGGTTTTGCCATACATTGACATGAATCAGCCACAGGTGTACACGATCTCCCAATGCTGAAGCCCCCTCCCACTCCACACCATCTCCCTGGATCATCCCATACACCAGCCCCAAGCATCCTGTATCCTGTATTGAACATAGACTGGCACTTCATTTCTTATATGATAGTATACATGTTTCAGTGCCATTCTCCCAAATCATCCCACCCTCTCCCTCTCCCTCAGAGGCCAAAAGTCCATTCTATACCTCTGTGTCTCTTTTGTTGTCTCGCATACAGGGTCATCGTTACTATCTTTCTAAATTCCATATATATGTGTCAGTATACTGTATTGGTGTTTTTCTTTCTGGCTTACTTCAGTCTGTATAATCGGCTCCAGTTTCATCCATCTCATTAGAACTGAGTCAAATTTATTCTTTTTAAGGGCTAATACTCCATTTTTCATATGTACCACAGCTTTCTTATCCATTCATCTGCTGATGGACATCTAGGTTGTTTCCATGTCCTGGCGATTATAAACAATGCTGCAATGAACATTGGAGTACATGTGTCTCTTTCAATTCTGGTTTCCTTGGTGTGTATGCCCAGCAGTGGGATTGCTGGGTCATAAGGCAGTTCTATTTGCAATTTTTAAAGGAATCTCCACACTGTTTTCCATAATGGCTGTACTAGTTTGCATTCCCACCAACAGTGTAAGAGGGTTCCCTT